>BRDA01092249.1:0-14634 GCA_036984385.1 Crenuchus spilurus
TGGGAGACACCAGAACTGAAGTAAAAGCAGTGACATTGTCCTACCTCACCTTTCTACCACAGTTGAGTATCTGGAACAGCAACATTTGTAGATTGTTATACAATTTTGGAAAAATAACTTTCCTCTTAAATAAAAATATGTATTATGGAAAATGTTCAATGTAATGAGGAACTTCTAAGCAGTACTGTATCTCACTTTTATTTGAAAATGTCAGCTGGGTGTTTGTGTGGTTTGTGTGATTTCAGTGCAAAAAGAACAATTGAAATGCTTGGGAATGTCTAGGAATAAAGTCATTTTCCATTGACTTTCAGTAAACGATAAGCATTCTTCTTCAGCGTTATCTTTTAGGAGATAAGAGGTTTTGTTCTGATAGTACTGATAAACTTGATGATAATATTTTGGCATGCTGTGTTGCTGTAGTGTGTGTATATGTGTGTGTGTGTGTGTGTGTGTGTGTGTGTGTGTCTGTGTGTGTGTATTTATGTGCTGTGGCATATGTCAGGTACCCAGCTGTGCTTTATCCTCACCTACATTTGTAATCCTGCAATCATGGCTAATTACCAGGACAGCAGGGCCCGTCACATAATGCACACACTCATACACGCACAACCCTACAGCGTAGGAGGTTCCGTGCATGATGTTTCAGGGCTATTCAAAGGTCAGAGGTTAGACAGGTCCTTCTGTTTGACAAGCAGCTTCTGCACATTTCCCTGGCAACCCTGCCTTGTCCCTCGCTCTGGCCTTTTCTTTCAGCCTCCTGATAGATGACATACACACTTTCTATATTGGGTCCATGGAAGAGCAAGTGCTGTGTCAAGTTTTCTATAGACATGGCTTTGAATTGGTCAGCATTATAAAACATGCACACGTACATGAGCACGAACCAGGTGTGTGTGATGTAGGGGAGGGTATTTAAAGGTCAATGCAAAGGATGGACAGCACTGCCGAGGTATTTTCAAGCATTTTTCAGCCTCAAAGTGCTCAAGTGATGATCTTTGCCCCAGTATAAATCTCTTCTTTATAGCCGTGAAGATACACCACAGTTAGCCTCAACAAAAAGATGTCTCACTCAGATAAAGCCAGGCAGCTGAACTAGGCCTCTTGCTGTGCTTAGAGTTCAAATGGATGATGTAGGTTTGTGTTGTATTGCATGTTACAATACGAGTATATCTGTTAATGGTAAATGAATCCAGCTAGTGATAGTAATTATGTTGTTAAAGGGGCTTCAATAAGTTAATACAGTTAACTGGACGTCTTAATAAAATGTTTTAAATTCCAAAAGGTTCAAGTATAGCAGCCCTTTTCAGTCCTGATCAGAATTAGAGTGTATATTCCTCCTTAATACATCCCACAGTGATTTTAGCCAGTGATAATTAAGGTCTGTCGTCATCACAGTATCTCCGCTTAGTGATATATTAGAGTTCACATTCCCTCTTAGCCAACTGAAGAGTTAATGAATCGATTATTTGAGTGTTGACTCCCAACTACTATCCCCACTCATATATAAGAGCAACAAACCAACATTCAGATTACAGATTATAATCAGGGTAGCCTTACCACCACCTTACACAAACATAAAAACACTAACCAGCACTATCCAGGCAGTGACTAGTATACACAGAGCTGCTTAAAGTTTAAAAAGCCTTTTATCTTCTACCAAAATGCTACCAGGTGCTGAAATGTAACTATTGCACAATTTAAGGTGGAATGAAAAAATTCTTAGACGAACAAATTACACCATTTAAGTTGGAACGAAACTTTTCTCAAATGAAAGAATATAACATGCTGCATCATTTAAGGTGTAATGAGAAATTTCTTGCATGAATGATTGTAACTGTTGCATCATTTAAGGTGGAATGGGAAAATTTCTTAGATGGATGAATTGAACTACTCCATCATTTAATGTAAAATGAAACATTTCTTCAATGAAGGAATATAACATGCAGCACCATTTAAGGTGGAATCGAAATGTGTTAATGAATGTAACTGTTGCACAATTGAGTGTGAAACAGGAAATCATTGAAAAATAAATTATATTTGCTTTTATGTCAATTATGAAGTAATATGTAAAGGATGCTGTACACTCATGAGTCCATATTGTCTGTGCATGGAAACTCTATTAGTGTTTTTTTATCACAGGAGCCAGAGCATTTAGATATTTATGTAGATACAGGAGATTAACTCTGCTCATTCACATTACAGTGTTTAAGCCAGGGCTTCTTTTTGACTGAGGCACAATACAGGGCAACCAGTTAGAACAGAGATCATGTCAATATCCATTAAAGACACAATAAGAAAAACTGTCTGTTGAATTCTATGGAATAGAGAGGAGAATGGACATAAAAATGAAATTTTACAAATTTTCTTGCACACTGGACTTTGGATGACTGATTAAAAGGTCAGTTCTTTTTCTCCTCAGCCCATGTAAGACACTTCTGAGACAATAGTTGGTTCAGAAGTGGCTTGATATTAGAAATGCAGAATGAGAGATATACAGTATTTATGCAGTTTGAATAGCAGTTTGCTCAAAAATAAATATTTTAATAACTTGAGATTCTGGATTTCTGATTTTCATGAGCTTAAAGCCATACTGATCAATTAAAGCAGCAAAAAAGTCACTTTACTTATTTATGCAATTACTTTATTTATGCAATAAATATAACAAAAATATGACCATTTACCTTCTTGAATTAAATTATGAACAAAAATGAAGATTAAAATATTTGAATGTAGGACTAATCTTAGGAGTCTTTTTAATGTTAATATTAATGTTTTATAAACTGTATGTATTTGGTGGAATATGCATGTGAACACTCTTAGGGCTACTAGGATGCAGTGTTTTTGTTGTATAATTTTACCCTGGCGTACAGCTACAGTAAGCACTTTGAGTGGCTTCATTTTTCATAGGACCCTACACATTTGCACTGCTATTTGTCCCTGTCCACCGCAGTCTTTGCAAAACTTGACTTTACTGATACAGTCTGCAGCAAAATATTGCCATGCGATTTATTTTTGCTGTAATATGAGAGTATATGTCAAGAATGACTAATAAAAGCATCTTCAGTCAGTAAGTATTGGTGTAGACAGCGATGCTAAAACAGCTGTACACTTTTCACTTAGCCTGTCACTCATATTTAGGAGCTAGATTACATAACAAAAACAATACCTAAATATTTGAACATTATACACAATATTTACAAGTATTTTAACACACTACGGCCATTTAACTCCCTGAGTGTTGGGCAGCCACTTCAACTCTGGCTCCTGGGGAGCAGTTGGGGGTTAGGGACATTGTTTAGGAGAATTCAGCTTTTAGGGTGGGGGAAGCACTGTTCATTCACACCCATTCTTCTTTTCATCTGCTGGTCCAGGGGACTGAATTGGTGACCTTTCAGTCCCAACCTTCTCAAACTTTTAGGCCATGGCTGCCCCACAAATTTGAATGTTTCATTAGGCTGAACGACAGTGCACAATGGTCAAAGAACAATGCATCTAATTTTCTTGAAATCACAATTCAAAAATGTGAATCATGGAGATGCTCTATTAGAGTTCTTTACAGTTCTATTAATCATGTAACCCTATAAAGCCAAGTGTATCCTATCTGATACATAGTTGAGTTTTTAGGATCCCTTCATCACCAGTGTAATAATTAAATGGTAAATTATCTTACATAATTACTACTATATAAATAATATCATACATATTTTTAACAAATTAAATAAATAAATAAAAACCCTGATAAAATCATGTCTTTTGCCCCTTGGTGGATCAACCATGTACTGCATGCACCAAAGGCAGATTTCTAAATGTGAAATGACTTAAGTAAAAATAGAAAGGGAACTCTGTTCATGGAGGTAAAACTTTGTGTTCTGTATGTTTTGGTTGTTTTGCTGTTAGCCTAGTTCCCATTTGTCAGGTTCTTGGCTTACAGTAATCTTGGCTGTTTAATTATTCCAGGCCTTACATATTTATTGCAGACACTCATGCTGAGATGACTCTAAAAATGATGTATTTTGACACCCTCCAGTAGATCTCGGTATGCAGTTGGCTTGGAGAGCGAGAAAGTCAAGGGTGATATAAGGAAGGCACAGCTAACAAAGCCCAATATGAAACCTTGGGATTAATCTAGCCTAACCAACCGAGGTCAAATTTAATTTGATTTGTCCGTTTGATTCGTTTTACTCAACTCAGAGGTAAATGTGCTTGCATTCATGCTATAATAATTCAGAGAGCAGAGTGTGCTCAGACATCAAATGGACCTGTTTCTTTATTTCCAGGACTGAGTTTGAGCATTTTGTCGGCCAAGAAATGCACCACTGAATGTGATCCATTTGAAAACTGCCGACTAGTAAAGGGGTCCGTTGTGCCTTTGACGAGCTCTTCCTTTGAGTCCATATCGGCTGCAGTCTCCATGGCCTTGGACATAGCCTTTACCTGATGGGGTGTTACTAAGCAACCAAAAAATGGCCAACTAAGAAGCCCCTGGCAAAGCCCCTTAATGCGAGGCAGCTTTTAAAATATCAAATGCAGTAAAAATGCAGAGGAAGGCAGGAAAATGTACAGAAAAATCCAGTGAGTAACAGCAGCACACTACAGTAATAAATAAGGAGATTAGAAAAACCAAACAAGAACCTGACTAAGCAAAGAGCGTCAACTTTAAAAAGTAACATCATTTTTTTTAAGAAAGGTCCTTTTGAAGCAATATCATAACAGCACTACTTACAGGTTTCCAGAACCACCTTTCAAAGGATGCATAACAATTGCTGTAAAAGAGCAGTATGAGTTAACTCACTAATACGTTTAATACAGTGTATAGTGTATGTATATTGCAATTCCTATATGTAGTATCACATATACTATATGTCCAAATGTTTGTGGACATCCCCTCAAATGAATACTGTACATTCAGCTACTTTAAGTTTCACCCAATGCTGATATAGATGTACAAATGTAAAGTCCCCGAACACTAAACTGTGGAGTTTAGAACTGTGTTGTCTGGAATTGGGTGGCACGGTGGCTTAGTGGTTAGCATGTTCGCCTCTCAGCGCTGAGGTCTTTGGGTTCAAGTCCACATCTGAGTGGAGTTTCCATGTTCTCCCCATGTCTGCGTGGGTTTCCTCCGGGGTCTCCGGTTTCCTCCCACAGTCCAAAAACATGGAGGTCAGGTGAATTGGCTACTCTAGGTGTGTGTATGAATGTGTATGTCTGTGTATGAATGTATGTATGTATGTAGTGCTTGATGCAGTCCTCCAGGTGGACAGTCGCTTCCAGTTGAGAGTACACTGTGCGCAACTGGCTGCTGCTTCTCGCCGGTGTGTGTGGTTGAGTGTGTGTGGTTGAGTGTGTGTAAATGGAGTGTGTTGATTGTAAAGCGTCCATGGGTACTGTATCTAAAAAGGCGCTATATAAGTGTAACATTCATTCATTCATTCATTCATTCATTCAATGATGATGTGCTATCCAATCTTTTTGGAATGAGTTAGGGATGAGGTGAAGTGGTGTTGATCCAACATCCTGACCTCACTCACGCTTTTGTCACTGAATGCAGTTATAGCAACACTCTTAAATGTAGTCCAATGTGTCCCATGGACAGATAACCCTCTGGAGTCTGAGGATATTTCAGACACTCTGATGTACCGTAGTCTAACGTTTTTACAAATTACACCCATCTAAAATGATTTTTCCCCAAAGTGTTACACAGGCTCTTGTTCAGCACAAACTCAGCAACAACAGTGTCAAAACAGTAAGAGTGTCATAAATCTATATTCTAATTAAATCTGCTCTAAACTTAGACTTTCTAAAAACCTGTTTTCAGATGTGCTGATATATTGTGAAAAACACACTCTAAACATTTCTAGCCAAGACTTTTGAGCTCAGAACTGAATAAACAGAGGTGTTGGCTACACACTGCTCATTACAGTTTTTAGAAATTGTATGTGGTTTTATTTCTAAATCTTAACTAATGTGAGGTGACACTCTGTTTTACTGAGTCAGTTGTTCCTAGATTGAATATTCATGAAATAGGTTTGAGGTGAGGGGTGAGATATCTTTGTTCAGGTGAGCACTTTTTGTTTATAGAGACCAAAGGGACATTTACACACATTCCTGGGCCACTAATCCTCCACTGGGATGTCTGGAATTACCATCTTGTTATCATATGAATGGTAGATCACGTTAGGGGGTTGTGATAAAAAGCGTTGCGCTCTGAACGAACATACACACACACACACACACACACATTGTATATAGAGAAAGTCTAAGCCAAGAATAATTTAGGAACCTTTATTTTTGATTGTGAACAAATACAGAATCTTCACTCTTGGCAATAATGGTTCTACATAATACCAAACAATATCTGTAGATATTAATCTGAGATGGAAGATTAAAGACTAATATAAGCAGAACATGCTGACATGCTGGGTTGAATATCAGAAAGAATTTATCCAATCTAATCCTTAATTAATCTGGCCTAATGTTCAGGCACATGTTCTCACTGTGCAAGGTAAAGCTGTGTATTTATTCCTGTGGGGTAGTAGACTAGTTTGAGGCTGATAACTTAGATGTTAGTTTTAGATGCTCATCTTAAGTGCAGTTGTGATGGTGACAAGGCAGGGACTGTGGACCAGCCACTTATCTGGACTTGGCACTTTGCCTCTAATGCTGTTCACCTGGGGACGATTAGACACGGAGCTCCGGGAGCATAAAGAGATGGTGCTCACACCCACACAGGAGAGATACAGTCTGAGCTAGGCAAACACTTGAGCTGGGGATTGAGCACAGCAGGCCTAAAGCCTTACGGACTTCTCTTAAAGGACTAAATTAACTTTTAAGATCCTGCACATAGGTTTGTTTATTTATATAGATGTGGTGCTTGGTGACATTTATCTCTAGGCCAAGCTAAGAACATGGTCGTTGTGACCATGCTTCTTTTCCCAGGGAACATGTGACACAATGTTTCAATACAAACATCTGATCTTAAAGCTCAGTAGATTCATATTGAAGCCTGGTATTGGATGGGATCAAGCATCCTAGACCACTGTTGACCGTTAGCTCCTCATAAGCCTTGCACTTTCAGAGATGTTCTGACTCATCAACAGTTTTTATGTTTTGTGTTGCTCAGTTTTTCATGCCTGCTTATTTCTCCATCATACAACACATCACTGTTTGGTTACTATCTAATGTGGCCCAGAACTGGACAGGTTCCATTGTTGTGCATAATTTACCTTCATCTGAATGTGGGTTTGCATTTGGAGTTTTGTTTTGAGTCTATACGAATGACAATAATCTGAATATCAGCAGCATGTAAAATGGTTTGTGAGGTGTTCACCTGATGTTGGATGGGGAAATGCATCCTGACACCTCCTGCTGTGCAGTTTTGGCTAAAAGCGCTGACACACTCAGAATGAAGAGTGAACTGAAGGTTACTTTGTTTCAAATTCTCAGCAGTTTGGCTACTTTAATGCCCTTAATATCTCCTCTCATATGCCCAAACCTTTTCTTCTTTATTCTCTCTGACACACTCACTTTCTCTTGCACCACCCCCTTCTTCTTTGTTTCTTCTCTTCCTCACTCACTCTTTCCAGCTGCCTGTTTTTGCCCTCCATCCATTTTCAGTTCCGCACAGCAACTGTATACATACTCAGTCAGAGTACATCACTGAGAGGTGTTTTAATGTTAAAGTTGTTGCGCTGTATGTTGTTCTTCTAATTGTTATCACAATAATCATGTTTATTTATGCAAATCCAGGACACCGCTGGTTAAATTCCATCCATCCATTATCACACCCGCTTAATCCTTATTAGGATCATGGTTAGTCCCTTACTCCCTCACTGGGTGCAGAGCAGGGCATTACACTATTCAAATAAGTCCAGGACAGGGCGCCAATCCACCGCTGGGTGGTTAAATTCCTTCATTCTATTGGTTTTCTAAGAAATATTTAAGACAAATACCCTATATGGACATTAAGTATTGGGACACATACAGTATGTCACACCTACAAAAGCTTTTATAACATCTCATTCTAAATCTGTAGGCATTAATAAGATAAAAAAGTGAAGTCAAAGTAACTCACTGAGCAATGCGCTTGCACATGGAGTGGTAGGCAGCCCTTACCATGGTGCCTGGGGAGCAGCTGGGCCTTCAGTCATGTCCTATCGTTCAGAGGATCAAACCTTCCAGTATAAGCCCGGTTGCTCATGGCCCATATGGACTTGGTCCCCTCTTTGTAGCTATAACAGCTTCCATTCTTCTGGGAAGGCTTTCTACAAGATTTTGGAGTGTGTCTGTGGGAATATTTTGCCCATTCATCCAGAAGAGCATTTGTGAGGTCAGACACTGATATTGGTCAAGAGGGCCTGGCTCAAAATCTTCTATTTCATCTCAAAGGTGTTTGATGGGGTTGAGGTCAAGGTTCCATTTGGATCACTGAAATTCCACCAAACTCACCCAACCATGTCTTTATGGACCTTGCCTTGTGCACAAAGGCACTGTCTTGCAGCGACAGAAAGGGCTTTCCCACAAAGTACACAATGTCCAAAATGTCTTTGTATGCTGAAGTAATACGATTTCCCTTCACTGGAACTAAAGGGCCTAGGCCAACCCCTGAAAAACAAGCCCATAGCATTTTCCCAGAGGAGCAGAATGCCAATGGACGTTTGAAACTCTGTAGTTATTGAGTCAGCAGAGCATCTCAATAACTGGCAGTGCATGGCTAGTGCTTGACTATACACCTGTGGCAACGGGACTGAATGGAACATCTGAATTCAATGACTTTTATGCACTTTGCACCTCAGCACTCAGCGACCCCACTCTGTAACTTTACGTGGTCTGTCACTTTATGGCTGAGCTGCTATGTTTCCTAAATGCCTCCACTTTTCAGTAACACCACTCACAGTTGATTGTGGAATATCTGGCAGGGAAGAAATGTTGTTGCAGTGGTAGCATCCCATTATAGTCCCACATTCAAATTCAGTGAGCTCTTTAGAAAAAAAGCTATTCTTTCACAAGTGCATGTAAAAGCAGAATGTATGGCTAGATGTTTGATTGTATACACCTCTGGCACTGGGACAGTGTGAATTCAATGATTAAGAGGTTTCAGTACTTTTGGCCTTATAGGACATTTTCTCAGTTTTTTTGCATGTATTTTAACATCTTCTTTAAAGACATACAATACCCATATGTTTCATAACTAAATGTCCAGATCAATCTCAGTCCTCTCCATCCCAAGGCACCATTGGGCCTAAACCACTGACTAAAGATAATATGGCTCTACATGTTTGGTGAACCCAGAGCGCTCTATAAGCAATTGTTCACATTCTACTGCAACATTTCTGTTTATTTGTTGAGTTTATCATACTCAAAGTCACAATTTCTATTTAGGCTGTATATCTCAGAAGGCCACAATATGTACACAATTACATTGTTATTTGTTTTTACTGTGAGCACTCTCACCATTCACAACTCCAGTGTTTCTGTAGGAATTTGAACCTCTTATCCAGAAGTAAATCCATATTCCAAAAATACAACATGCCGGTTTTCATACTCTTCATGAAGAAAACTTCTGAAAGCAGATCTCCTTTATGTCTTTAAGTAGCTTCTTCTTGACAACAATTGGATTAGAAAGAGACACAAAGATAAATGATAAAGTGAACTTTATTGTCATTCAGACTCTACAACAGGGATTGTACAACTGAACGAAATTGCGTTTCTCCAGACTCCAAAACATACAGGACACAGTACATTAAACTATACATATTAGACAAAGCATATTACACAACAACAAAAACACAGGGATATGATGGAATTTGGAGTACAGTGTTAAAAATGATATCCTGTGGCAATGGATATAAGTATTGACTATTTTACATATTATACCATGAAACCTGAATGTAAACTTTCACTATTCAAAAGTGACAGGGCAGCTGTGGCCTGGTGGTTAGGGATCTGGTCTTGTGACAACAAGGTTGCAGGTTCAATCCCAGGGCAAGTCATGACTGAAGAGCCCTTGAGCAAGGCACCTAACCCCCAACTGTAAGTCACTCTGGATAATAGTGTCTGCTAAATGCCTTAAAATGTAAATGATAAGGTGCATACAGTAATTATTGCAGGACAATAGCTGCACTTCTTAGATATGATTGTGTGTGTTTGTTAGCAGTGTATGTTAAACAGTTTGTGTGTGTTTAGCAGTTTTTTGAAGGTCCAGCATGTTGTGTGTCTATGGGTGTGTGTGTGTGTGTGTATGTGTGTGTGCTTTTTAGCTGAGGTTTAGAAATCTGACAGTTTGTGGGTACAAGACAAACCTGTTGTGAGGATAGGAGGAGAGAGGTTTGCTTTCCTCATCTTTCATAGAAAGTGGAGTTGAATCTGCTGTGCTCTTCTGTGTCAGGTCTTCTGTGAGGTGAAACCCCAGAAACTTTTTACACAGTCTTGCCATGGAGTGTGAGTGGAGTGTGTGCAGTGGCTCTCCTCCTGAAGTCAACACTGATCACCTTTTTCTTGTTGACATTCAACAACAGGTTGTTATTTTGACACCAGGCAGCGAGTTGGTTGACTTCCTTTCTGTAGTCTGATTTGTCGTTGCTGGAGATGAGGCCCACCACTGCTGTGTCATCTGCAAATGATGTGGTTTGAGCTGTACTTGGCACAACAGTCATGGGTCATTAAGGAAAACAGCAGAGGGCTCAGAACACAGACATGGGGGACACTGCTGTTTATTACGGTGGTGTTGAGAGTTTTTTTCCAACCTGTACAGTCTGGTGTCTGTCCATGAGGAAATCCTTTAGCCAGTTGCAGATTGGGGTGTTGATGCCTAGTGAGTCAAGCTCTGTAATAGGTGTTGGTGGATGACTGTGTTGAAGGCAGAGCTGAAACCAATGAAGAGCAACATCACATAACTGTTCTTGTTTTCTAGGTGAGTCACTGCTGCTGTGGCATCAGCAGTGGAATGGTTCGGATGGTATGCAAACTTTAGTGGGTTGATGGTTGCCAGGAGTTTTGATCTGAATTGATGGGATCTTTGACCAGTCATTCAAAGCACTTCATCATGATGGGTGTGAGTGCTATTGGGCGGTAGTCATTCAGTGTTGCTGCTGGTGACTTCTTTGGCAGTGGTATGATGGTGGTGGACTTGAAGCACCGGGGAACCGTGGATTGGCTCAGGGAGGTGTTGCAAGTATCTGTAAGGATGTGTGTCAGTTGTTCAGCACATTCTGTGAGGATGAACCCTGATATGTTGTCAGGACCAGCAGCCAAGAAGATTTTATTTTGTTTCTTGCAACTCAGATATTTCTCATCAAAAATAGAGCTTGAGTTTTATTACAGATCTCACACTGTGCTCATATTTGGTCAAATAATAATGGCTTTGGAATCTCTTTAATGATGCTGTGAATATTTCCAGGAGTCTCCTGAGCCAATAAAAGAGCCACAATTGAGCAATGAAAGTGATTATATTGATGTAATATTTTTTTTTTATAAATTTCGAGGCATATTGCAATATGTAGCAATATAAAGGCAAAAGTTCTATTTTACTGGTGTATCAATAAAAGTATATAGTAATTTGTAGGCTTGTGAATGTCGTGAAGGTCTTTATCTCCTACTGTCAGTATGTTTCTCCACAAATGGCTGTGGTTGTCTACCTAAGTGGTGTGTTTTTGCTGATAGCACCAAGATGTTCTTTCTGCTTTCAGGCTCGCCCTACAGGTTTTATTTTTGTATTTTAGGCCAGCATTTTTTATTCTTTTAGTGTCTCCCACTCTGGACCACAACACTCCATTTACTGCTGAAGATTTACCTCACTAGATCACTGATTTCTATTTTCTATATTTTATTGTTGTATCTCTAATTATTTGAATGTTTCATTGTTATTTTGAGTAAATTACCATTCAAACGTTATGTAATGCATATAAAATATATGATAGTTTACATTTTTGAATTAAATAATGAAACACAAATGAACCTTTTCATAATAGTTTAATTTGTGAAGATGTACAAGTACATATAAGTATATGAGACACATTGGGACACATTGGGACACATTGGGACTCACTGCACTAAATACTGCACTCAGTGGTTTGTGGTAGTTTAATTCACAATGACTATGAATACAGCAAGTAATGTCTGCAATATTTACAGTCTAATGTCTCTAGTGAAATGTGTCATAACAGTATGAGATTATGCTATATTACACTGTGTATCCAAAGAAGAGTACAGTAGTCTGTATATTATAACGATGTAATTCAACACAGTTCAGACAGCAGGATGTGAGTACTGACAGTGACTTACAATCATGTTATAGATATATACACATGCTGTAGTCTTAACTAAGGACTTTAACTGGTGTATCATGGCACATTCAGACACTGCATTTGCTAGTACTTACCTTACCTCTGACGGGGTTTAATGCAGTTTTGCTTATTCAATTAACACAGGGATCCTCAAATCTGGTCCTGGAGGGCCGGTTTCCAGCACAGTCTGGTGATTTCCTTGCTCACACTGGGTTTCATTAGCAGAAATCTCTAACCTCTGGTGGACACCAGCCCTCCAGGACCGGATATGAAGATCCCTGGTATACTGCCACATATGCTGCCTGATATTTGTGGAAAATTAGTTGGTCTGGTATGGCTTTGTGTGCTGATGCTAAAAACTTTTTATCTCAGTAACTGAATGAAACATAGTTACCATTTTCACTGTGTATTAACACACTTATTACATCTGCTAATGCCAGTAAATCTATATTTTTAACACTGGATGGTTTTATAGATCATCTGATATGTCAGTCGGACTATTTGATCTGCCCTTAGATGGTTTTCCTGCTAATGTCACAGTCAGCATGTTCATTAGGTTCTTGGATCTAGTGTTGAGTGCTGCTGTATAATACATTTGAATTGCATTGATTTGAATTAAATATACTGCAATCGTCCATTGAATGAGACAGTTAGTGTCAAAGGACTGCCAGAACAGTATTACATATTTTTGCAGTGGGGCTAAACAATGTCAGGGAAAAAAAACTTACTGCAAACTCTACAAGTGTTCTTTATAAAACGCCATAGTCATGTATCAAAAATGTGATTTTTTTTGTTCAAAATAAAATTCAAAAAGTTAAAATGTTATATATAAATGTTATATAAATATTCATTACATGTGAAGTGTAATTTCAAGCCCTTTTTTGTTTTACTGTTGATCTGTATGGTTTATAGCTCATAACAATCATAAATTGAGTATCTTATATTATTAGAATATTTAATTTCAATTATATATATATATATATATATATATATATATATATATATATATATATATATATCCGGATCCACTGGCAGAGGAGGAAGCTGGACAGACCTGGAAGGCCCAAACGTACTGTAAGGGTCTGCTGGGAACGTCTTGCCGAGCACTCTGTCAGGGAGGTTTACAACTGCCACCTCCGGGAGAGCTTCTACCAACTTCCGAGGGAGGTGGGTGACATTGAGTCTGAGTGGACCATGTTCTCCGTCACCATCGTTGATACTGCTGTACGGAGTTGTGGCTGCAAGGTCACTGGTGCATGTCGTGGCGGCAACCCCCGAACCAGCCGTCAAGCTGAAGAAGGATCCTATTGGGCCATGTTGGCCTCTAGGACTCCTGAGGCAGCCGATAGGTATCGGCAGGCCAGGCGTGCTGTGGCTCAGGCAGTAGCAGAAGCAAAAACTCGGAGCTGGGAGGAGTTTGGTGAGGCCATGGAGGAGGACCTCAAAGAAATTCTGGCAAACTGTCCGGCACCTCAGGAGGGAAAAGCAGTACTCTACCGACACTGTTTACATTGCTGGTGGGGAGCTTTTGACCTCGACTGAGGATATTGTCGCACGGTGGAAGGAATACTTTGAGGATCTCCTAAATCCCTCTGTCTTGTCTTCCTTTGAGGAGGCAGAGGCTGATGACTCAGGGGTGGACTCGCCCATTACCCAAACCGAAGTCCCTGAGGTGGTTCGCAAACTCCCCAGTGGCAAGGCAGCGGGAGTGGATGAGATTCGTCCTGAGTATCTTAAGTCTCTGGATGTTGTGGGGCTGTCTTGGTTGACATGCCACTGCAACATTGCATGGCAGTCTGGGACAGTGCCTCTGGAGTGGCAGACTGGGGTGGTGGTCCCACTTTTCAAAAAAGGGGACCGGAGAGTGTGCCCCAATTACAGGGGAATCACACTTCTCAGCCTTCCTGGTAAGGTCTACTCTGGGGTACTGGAAAGGAGAATTCGGCCAATAGTCGAACCTCGGATCCAAGAGGAACAATGCGGTTTTCGTCCTGGCCTTGGAACACTGGACCAACTTTATACCCTTCATAGAGTGCTCGAGTGTTTGTGGGAGTATGCCCAACCAGTCCACATGTGTTTTGTGGATCTGGAGAAGGCATTCGATCGTGTCCCTCATGGTATTCTGTGGGGGGTGCTTCGGGAGTATGAAGTCCGGGGCCCTTTGTTAAGGGCTGTCCGGTCCCTGTATGAATGGAGCAGGAGTTTGGTCCGCATTGCCGGAAGTAAGTCAGACCTGTTTCCAGTGCATGTTGGACTCAGACAGGGCTGCCCCTTGTCACCGGTCCTGTTCATAATCTTTATGGACAGGATCTCAAGGCGTAGCCAAGGGCCGGAGGGAGTCCAGTTTGGAGAC
>BRDA01092251.1:0-11314 GCA_036984385.1 Crenuchus spilurus
TAAACTTTTGATCTGTCATCTATGTTATATTACCAATAAAATATTGACATTTGCCATCTCCACATCATTGCATTCAGTTTTTATTCACAATTTGAAATTATCCTTGTACACCGATGATTTATTGTTATATGTGACTGATCCAGTAATTTCTTTTCCTCCCGTTATGTCACTGTTGATGAGGTTTGGATCAATTTCAGGCTATAAAGTAAATCTGCATAAAAGTGAATGCTATCCATTAAACTCATTGGCTTTAACACTTAATCAAATTACTATCCCATTTAAATTTGTCCCCGCTGGATTCAAGTACTTAGGCATTCACATCTCCCGAACACTGCTCTCTTTTTTCCATAGCAATTTCTCTCCTCTGGTTGATAAATAGAAGCTGGACTTATCAAGATGGAAGTCTCTCCCATTATCACTTATTGGGAAAATTAATATTGTAAAAATGAATGTCATGCCTAAGTTTCTCTTTTTGTTCCAAACTATTCCATTACTCCTCCCTAAACAGTTTTTAAAAACTTTGGATCAGCTCATCACTTCTTTTATATGGGATGGAAAAGTTCCTAGGGTGAGGAATTCTTTGTTACACAGATTTAAATTTGATGGAGGGCTCACACTTCCTAACTTTATTCTATTACTGGGCAGCCCATATTCAAAAAGTCTTATGTCCTATTCCTCAAATTTGATATGGGCTAAACTAGAAATGCAGTCCCTTTCTCTATCCTCAGCACCTGCACTTTTAGCTTCCTCCTTACCTCTCAACCTTTCAGATTTTACAACCAACCCCATAGTCTTCTCCACCCTCTGTATCCGGGCTCAATTTAGGCGCCACTTTAAATTTATGTCACCTTCAATTTCATTGCCTATTTTGGATAATCATTTATTCACCCCTGCCTTCAATGACACTGCTTTCGGCATCTGGCATAGCAGAGGTATTCAGTCTTTTCACAATCTTTATAAAGATGGTACTTTTTACACATTTGCTTAATTATCAACTGAATTTAACCTACCCTCTTCTCATTTGTTTAGATACGTTCAAATTAGACACTGTCTCTTCTCTTTTCTCAGATTATATCCACCTTCCTGATAGATATCCCTTGGATGACTTTTTGTCTCTTCCTCCCTTTCAAAAATCTTGCGTATCCAATATCTATTCAAAGCTTATTGATTTGAACTCATGTCCCGTGAATAAAATTAAAAGATCATGGGAACAGGAGCTGGGCATTGAAATTACTGATCAATGGTGGGATAAAGCTGTCTCTAAGGTGCGGGTAAGTGCACCTTGTGCAAGATTACAATTAATTCAGTTTAAAGTTCTGCACAGAATTCACCAATCTAAATCTCAGCTATCTTAATAATATCCAGACACCACCAATGAGCAATGTGATAAATGTCATACTTCACTGTGTAACCTGAGCCATATGTATTTTCTGTCCTGCTCTGCGTACTGTACTGGCTTTAATATTTTGAAACTATGTCTAAAGTTCTAGGTGCATTTTCTTAGACTTGACAAGATTAGATTTTCTCTGAGAGGCAATACCACTGCATTTTGCTCAAAGTGGAATCTCTTCCTTTCTTATTTTGATTCTCTTCAGACTGCCTGCTGACTGATCCCCTCCCTTTTTTTTTAAAATAATTTTGTCCGGCCCATTTTTGGAGTTTTGTGTGAAATGATGTCAAATTTGCCTTTTTTTCCTCTGTTTTTGTGTTGTTCCAATACACACAAAGGAAATAAACATGTGTATAACAAAACATGTGTAATTGCAATAATTTTCTGGCAGAAATACTTTCTGTATTATAAAAATTCAGGGGTGCCAACACTTTCGGCCATGACTGTGTGTGTGTGTGTGTGTGTGTGTGTGTGTGTGTGTGTGTGTGTGTGTGTATGTTTGTATGTATGTATGTATGTATGTATATATATACTTGCTTTTGCTTAAATGGTTGAGTTAATTAAAAATTGCAATTGGCCACCTTAACCCTTTCTCATAAATGGATATGTACATCAAGGGTCAATGAGCTTACAAAACAAATTTTGTGGTCCAATTATTAGTGCTAAGGGTATTCAAATCAATAAAATGACAAGGATGCCCAAATTTATGCACCTGCCTAATTTAGTTTAAATAATTATTGCACACTTTCTGTAAATCCTATTAACTTCATTTCACTTCTCAAATATCACTCTGTTCATCTGCTATATGATATATTTAACTGAAATTGCTGATCTGAACAACCAATGATTTATGAAGGAAAAGCATGAAAATGATCTGAGGTGCTATATAGGGATTGAGAAATATCCAGAAAATAAGTCCACACTCTTTCAGTTATTTGCACTTAGAACAACTAGCCTTTGCTATAATCTAGGGGTAATATGGGGATATACCCAATATAAATTCAGCTTGTTTGTAGTTAATGATATTATTGTTGTTGCACGGTCCCCATTAATCATATTGGAATTTGTGTGAATTATTCAAATATGTAGATGAGGTCCCCATTAACCTTATGTAGTAGTTTTTCATTTGTCCCCATTTGGCATGATCAGAACATCACTTTTCCAGAATCACATCTTTTCCAGTGTTTTAAGGCGTGTATAGTCTTAACAGCTGCGATTACTGTGCCTGATTTTTTTCATATTGCTAGAACCTTAAGGAAGGGTGGTCCCCACATGTGATGATCAAAAAGTTGGTCCCCAAATAACATGGAAACCAGTATGTGTGTGTGTGCGTGTATGTGGCAGTAATAACACAATTACTCAAAAAAAAAAAGTTTTTCTAAAATGGCGACGCTCGACTGGCAGCCAATTACAGCAGCCTCTGCTCACCCTGAGCTTTTTCTCTCATTTTTAAAATAGTATTTTCTAAGTTTTAGTACTCTTTACACTGTACCCATACCATGGACATTAAACTTGTGAAGTTTGCATTTTTCATTATCTTGTTTTTATGGCGTATTACACAAGCGACTGCTGAGCCAGTAGACGGTCTCTTTGTTTAGAGCCGGGATCAGCTGTTAGCCTTTAGCACAACAAGACTACTTCCATGGGAACAACCTGAGGAGGAGGCGGCGGGGGTGTCGCACGAGTGTTCAGCACCGTGTGAGAAGGACATGCTACAAACCGGTTCTTCCTTCCGTCATCATGGGGAATGCGAGATCTGTGATATAAAATGGATGAGTTGGCGGCGCTGACCCAACACCAGAGAGAATTCTGTGAGTGCAGCATGATGCTGTTTACAGAGACATGGCTAACTGCGCTAGCTCTGGACATGCTCGTCTCAGAATGGATTTCACCTCATACGGGCAGATAGGACAGCGGAGAGCGGTAAGAGGAAAGAAGGAGGACTGGCAGTATTTGTGAATGACAGATGGTGTAATTCTGGACACATCACTATTAAAGAGCAAATCTGCTGTAAGGACATTGAGCTATTAGCCGTTAGCATAAGACCTTACTATCTCCCATGTGAATTTTCGCATGCTATCACGATAATGAGAGAAGAAATCTGAAAGATAACGGAGGGTAAATCCAGCTGCAGCAGAATGTCAGAGGAGTCTGGAATAACCTCAAAACTATTTCAGGCCACAAGAAGCCTGACTCTCAGGCAAAGGTGTCAAAAGTATTGACATTCATGACTCAGGTAGAAGTATAGATACTAGGGTTTAAAAAGACTTTTATAGAAGTTGAAGTATCAACTTAAGTTTTTACTCAAGTAAAAGTACAAAAGTACTGGTTTCAAAACTACTTAAAGTGTAAAAGTCAAAGGAATGTAAGGAAAACAAATGCCAAAACCTAGTCTGTGCCACAGGGGCATATAGTGCACTACCCCACCCCCAAAATAAATTTTTTTCTAAAAGCTGTAATGACTACAATGTTATATTAAAATGGTAATGATTTTTTTGGGATGTACTGGCTACATCTTGAAAAACAAGACAGAATAAATGTGTTTGAGGACTACACTTCGTCTCTTTCTGTTGCTTTTGGAGGATATTGGATCCGCAGGCACGAGTTACTTCAAGTGCTGCCTTAAAGCGCTGTGTTACGGTACGGAGCGTACTGGAGAGTGACGACACACGTGACGTGCAGGTACCAATAAGGTATCAGAATTGTATATGTTTATACTTCTCATCCAACCACAATCACTCTTTCTGGATGCTGCAGTTTATCTGGATATATTTTTTTAATAATGACAAACCGAAATGAAATACATAGAAATAACAAGGCTGTTTTTAAAATATAAGTAGAAAGTACAGATAATTGCATGAAAATGTAAGTTAAGTAGAAGTAAGAAGTTGTCCAAAAATAATTACTCCAAAAAAGTATAAATAACCAAAATTTCTACTTAAGTATAGTAACGAAGTATTTGTACTTTGTTACTTGACACCTCTGCTCTCAGGTAGGGGGTGATCAGAAGTGGGTGAATTAACTCAATCTGTTCTTCAATAGGTTTGATCTCACCTGCTCCCCCCACTACACAAACATCCTGAACTCATCTGCTGAACTTATCCTGTTTGGCATTACCAGCATGCTGCCCTCTCTCACACCCACTACCACCTCTCTCAACTTACACTACCAAAAGGATCTTCTGCTAACACCAGTCTGACATTCATAACATCCCAGGTGAGATGTGTCCTTAAGAGGATCAAGGTCATGAAGGCTGCAGGTCCACATATCAGCTCAAGACTTCTGAAGACCTGTGCCAATGAGCTGTGTGGTGTAACCTGGTGTGTAACTCTAATCTCAGCCTGAGGTTAGGGAGAGTTCCACAGCTGTGGAAAACATCCTGTGAGATACCAGTACCGAAGACTACCCACCAAAAAGACCTCAACAACTACAGGCCGGTGGCACTAATATCTCACCTGATGAAGACCCTGGAGAGACTGCTCCTCATTCATCTTTGTCCCCTGGTGAGTCCATCAATGGACCCACTTCAGTTTGCCTACCAACCTAGCATCGGACTGGAGGACACCATCATCCACCTGCTACAGAGATCTCCATCTCACCTGGAGAATGCTGGGAGCACTGTGAGAATCATGTTCTTTGATTTCTCCAGTGCTTTCAATACTATCCAACCCATGCTCCTGAATGACAAGCTGGAATGTACAGGGTTGGTCCATCACTTCTGGACTACCTCACAAACTGTCCGCAGTATGTGAGGACACAGGGCTGTCAGTCTGACTCGATTGTCTGCAGCATGGGGGTTCCATAGGGAACACTTCTTGCTCTTTTCTTGTTTACCCTCTACATTGCTGACTTCAAGTAGTTTTGTCAGCTGCCACCTGCAAAAGTTCTCAGATGACTCTGCCAGCGTCTGCCTTATCAGTGACGGTGATGATAAAGAGTACAGAGAACTGACGCAGGACTTTGTGAAATGGTGCCAGAAGAACTACCTGCAGATCAATGCAGAAAGAACCAAAGAACTGGTGGTGGACTTCCACAGGACCAAACACTCTCCTCTGGTGCCTGTAAACATCCAGGGCACAGACATTGAGATAGTGAGGTCCTACAAGTACTTGGGTGTACACCTTAACAAGTTGGGCTGGACTGGCAACACAGCTGCTCTCTACAGAAAATGTCTGAACAGACTGTATATCCTGAGGAGACTCTGGTCCTTTGGCGTGCGAAGGACACTCCTGAAGACCTTCTTTGATGCTGTGGTGGCATTAGCCATCTTTTATGGTATGGTCTGCTGGGACAGCAGCATCTTCGCTGCCGACAGGAAGAGACTGAACAAGATCATCATTAAGTCCAGCTCTGTCCTGGGGTGTCCTCTTGACCCATTGGAGGTGGTGGGAGACAGGAAAATGAGGACTAAGTTTAAACACATGCTGGAAAACCTGTCCCACCCCATGCATCACTCTCTGACAGCACTGTTCAGCTCCTTCAGTGCCCGGCTACAGCACCTATGGTGCATGAAGGATACCGCAGGTCCTTTCTTCCACATGCCATCAGACTGTATAACACACGCTGCTCTCAGTAGACTGTAGTTTAGTATTTATCACTACACAATAAACTTTCCTCTCATTACTACTTTGGTGCTTTACTTTGTGCAATATCCCAACTCACCATAATTATGTGCAATATGGGTACATGTAATATTTCACAATTTATTTATTTACTATTTATCTGCTATTAATTCACCATCAATCCTTGTGCAATAGTACCGGTCACAACAAACACTGAAGGGGAACATTTCCTTTGATCCCAGCTTCACTAGATTTATTTTTTTAGTACCTTTATTTTACTGTAACTTTTGTATACATGTTTTTATATACTGTCTGTATATATTCTGACATGTTTCCTCAGTCTTTTTCCCTTATGCTGCTGTAACATTGCAAATTTCCCCATTGTGGAATTAATAAAGGATTATCTTATCTTAAATACATAAAATAAAAATAATTAAAAATATTTTTATTTTATGTATTTAAGATAAGATAATCCTTTATTAATTCCACAATGGGGAAATTTGCAATGTTACAGCAGCGCACCTCAACACCAGCGTGGCCATAAAGATAATCAACAAGAAGCAAGCTCCACTGGAGTTCCTGCAGAAGTTTCTGCCCCAAGAGATGGAGATCCTGGCCGCTCTGAATCACAGCCATATCATAAGAACCTTCAAAATCTTTGAGACTTCTGAAGGGAAAGTATACGTGGTCATGGAGCTTGGAGTTCAGGGAGACCTGCTGGAGTTAATTCAGCTCCGAAAGTCTCTGCCAGAGGATTTTGCCAAAAAACTTTTCAGGCAGTTCTGCAGAGGTGTCAAGTAACAAAGTACAAATACTTTGTTAGTATACTTAAGAAGAAATTTTGGTTATCTATACTTTACTAGAGTAATTATTTTTGGATGACTTTTTACTTCTACTTACATTTTCATACAATTATTGGTACTTTCTACTCCTTACATTTTAAAAACAGCCTCGTTATTTTTTACATATTTGTCATCATTCAAAAAACATCCTATCCAGAAAGAATGAATTTGATTTTGTTTGGATGATAAGTATAAGCATACCACTCCGATACCCTATTGGTAAGCAATCCATCACACCGGCACGTCACGTGTTTCGTCACTCTCCAGTAAGCTCAGTACTAACACATATTTGGTCCACTAATACAGTGGGGAAAAAAGTATTTGGTCAGCCACTGATTGTGCAAGTTCTCCTACTTAGAAAGATGAGAGAGGTCTGTAATTTCATCATAGGTACACTTCAACTATGAAAGACAAATGAGAAAAAAAATCTAGGAAATCACACTGTAGGATTTTTAAAGAATTTATTTGTAAATTATGGTGGAAAATATGTAGTTGGTCAATAAACAACCAGCGAGAATTCTGGCTTTTACAGACCTGTTGGTTCTTTTTTAAGAAGCCCTCCTATTCTGCAATAATTACCTGTATTAATTGCATGTGTTTGAACTTGTTATGGGTATAACAATTATTAGAAACTGGAAGAAAACACAAGATGACTGTCTGGGGCTCCATACAAGATCTCACTTCATGGGGTAAGGATGATGCTGAGAAAGGTCAGGAGTCAGCCCCGAACTATACAGGAGGACTTGATCAATGACCTGAAGAGAGCTGGGACCACAGTCTCAAAGAGAACCATTAGTAACACACTATGCCATCATGGTTCAAAATCATCAGGGCATTCAAGGTCCCCCTGCTCATGCCAGCACATGTCCAGGCCCATTTCAAGTTCGCCAATGACCAGAGGAGGCATGGGAGAAGGTCATGTGGTCAGATGAGACCAAAATAGAGCTTTTTGGTACTCAAGTCCACTCGCCATGTTTTGAGAAAAAAGAATGCCGAGTTGCATCCCAAGAACACCATAGGCATGGGGGTAGAAACATCATGCTTTGGGGCTGTTTTTCTGCAAAGAGGACAGCACAACTGATCCGTGTTAAGGGAAGAATGAACAGGGCCATGTATCGTGAGATTGTAAGCCAAAACCTCCATCCATCTGTAACAGCATTGAACATGAAACGTGGCTGGGCCTTACAACATGAAAATTATCCCAAATACACTGCTCGGGCAGTGAAAGAGTGGCTCCGTAAAGGTCCTGGAGTGGCCTAGACAATTTGTGGAGGGAGCTGAAAGTTTGTGTTGCCCAGCAACAGCCCCAAACCATCACTGCTGTAGAGATTTGCATGGAGGAATGAGCCAAAATACCAGCTACAGTGTGTGCAAACCAGGTGAAGACTTACAGGAAAGGTTTAACCTCTGTCGTTGCCATGTTACAAAGTATTGAGTTGAACTTTTGTTATTGACCAAATACTTATTTTCCACCATAATTTACAAATAAATTCTTTAAAAATCATACAATGTGATTTCCTGGATTTTTTGTTCTCATTTGTTTCTCATAGTTGGAAGTGTACCTATGATGAAAATTACAGACCTCTCATCTTTCTAAGTAGAAGAACTTGCACAATCAGTGGCTAAACAAATACTTTTTCCCCCCACTGTATATTTGAAATTACTATAGTGGCTGATTAAGGGCCTTTCCTGAAACGCAGCGCTATAAGGGAGCACTTCAAGTTTCTAACTCATGCCTGCGGATCCAATATACTCCAAAAGCAACAGAAAGAGACGAAGTGTAGTCCTCAAACAAGTTTATTCTGTCTTGTTTTTCCACACAGGTCCGTTTGTATTGTTTTTACCAGGATAACAAACAAAGGAACACATCAAAAATGTTGCTTGGCATAACTGGCTATGGTAAGAAAACTGTGCTACCTTAAACTACTGCCCTGATCTCCTCAGGGAAAAGTAATGGAGTACAGAGTAAGTTTGCAATCAGGGAAAGCAATCAATTGCCAAAACAATAAAGGATTTACTCTAAATACTAAAACAAAGCTCGTAAATAATCTAGAAAAACAGAAAACACAAAACAGCAATACAATTGCTATTAAATATACATTTAGTGCAAAATGGCTCTTACATTACTAAAATGTATTAATTTTCAAGGGACATATATGCAGCTGAAACAGGTAGCCAGTACATCCCATAAAACGTCAACATTACCTTTTTAATATAACATTATAGTCATTACGGCTTTTAGAAAAAAATTATTTTGGGGGTAGTGCACTATATGCCCCTGTGGCACAGCCTTAGTTTTGGCATTTGTTTTCCTTACATTACTTTTACTTTTATACTTTAAGTAGTTTTGAAACCAGAACTTTTGTACTTTTACTTGAGAAAAAAGCTTAAGTTAATAGTACAATTTCTATAAAAGTCATTTTAAACCCTGATATCTATACTTCTACCTGAGTAATGAATGTGAATACTTTTGACACCTTTGCAGTTCTGTCATGGCATGAAGTTCATGCACGACTTGGACATTGTCCACAGAGACCTCAAATGTGAGAACTTGCTGCTGGACTTTCAACCTGAAGATCTCAGACTTTGGGTTCAGCAAGAGGCTGGAAATTGAGAACAGTCAGTGGGTTCTAAGTAGAACATTTTGTGGTTCTGCTGCTTACTCAGTTCCAGTGGTGTTGCAAAGCATCCCGTACAACCCCAAAATGTGTGGAGCATGGGTGTGGTTCTGTTCATCATGAGTGGCTGCATGCCCTATGATGACTCCAACATTAAGGAGATGCTGAAGATCCAGAAGAAGCAAAGTGTGGAATTCCCACATTCTAAAGGCATCTCTGCAGACTGTAAAGATCTGATCTACAGGATACTTCACCCCAGTGTCTACAAGCAAATAGAAATCCACAGTATTCTGGAACACCTTTGGCTTCGGTCTAAAATGTCAGAAGGCGGCAAAAAGCAGCAAGATGGACCATCAACATCTACAGCCTGCAATGAAACCAGAAGCCAAGAACCTAATCCCAATAATGGCCAGGAGAACATTAAGGAACCTAAAACTGATGCAGAATCATCCTCTAAAGTTTGCATTAAAACCACAAGCCAAGAACCTAAAACCAATCAAGGTCCGGAGAACACTGAGGAACCTAAAACCAAAGACCAACACAGTGCAAGAGGTTCTAGGCAATTTGCATTAGCAACCTGTTTGTTAGACTTGTGCTACAAATAATAAAACAGCAGATTTTGATTAATTTGATTTTTTACCCCACAAAAAAACTTTTAAGTGACTGACACCAACAGTACAGGAACATTAAAAGAACATTTTAATATACTGTACAAACATAAGGAACATTCAGGATTTAAAGACTGTCAGATTGAACGTAATCCAGAACGTCCAGCACTCAGTATCTCCAACATTACACAACCAAATCATGTCCATATCAAACAGTGTGCTTCATCATCTGTAACATACACTAAAACACATGAGCTCTCTCTCTGTCTCTCTCACACACACAGAGCAGATCAGAACCACAGATTGTGTGTTAACAGGTCAGCTTGGCTCCACAGAATTACAGATCCTTTAGGCAGTTCTACAAAGCTCCATCAGGATGCTCCACTCACCTCCAGACTCTTCATGCTGTTCCAAAAATCTCCAGAACCTTCAATCTGTTCCATGGAGCTACAGATCTTTCAAAGCCCCATCAGGCTGCTCATTCTGAATGTTGTTCTGTAAAGTGCAGATTTGGAATATCCTGTGTGCATCAGTGAAGGTCCTGGAGTCTCAAATGCTGAAGCTAAATTAGTGTCAAAGGATACGGGACTAAAAGTGTAAAAAGAACATCAGGATTAATCCCTCAGACTGCTCTCATATGCTCTATGCAAGCTCTTCTCAAGCTAAAGTTTCTAAGCTATAGAACTTCATGCTGAAGTTCCTTTCCTGGTGGTGATTACTACAGTGCTCAAATTCATACGTGTGCTGAACCAAACTCAATCGCCTACCCATAATTCCATTGTGCTCTACAGCTGAGCACAATGTGTTGCAGAAAGAGACACAGTGTGCAGATGCTTAAGGTTCATCTCGAAACTGGAAGAACCCATAGACAGAAGACTTGTCTCGGTATCAGGAAGAGCAGAACATGTGGAATTAGTGTAGTTGGGAGAAACAGCAGATTGCAGGAGTCAGAGTTAGTGTAATAGTGTTAGTATTAGGCTGAATGACCTGCTCAGTCCCAGAGAGTCTGGTAGAGAAAATATTCAACAGTAGAAACTGAGAACCTGTTCATATATTCAGGACCCAGGAGAGGGCGCCAGTGTCACATGCTCGGACAAAAACTAATAAACAAAAAATTCAGGAGCAGTGATGGTATTTACATGGAAAACCCTCAAACAAGCTGGAGGAAAAAGCCTCCGATTGGCTCATGTGCTTAAATGCACACCCTCACCCTATCCCATCATGCTCTAGTGTTTGAGTCTTTAGTGTTTTCATTCTGAGCCCTCCATTCTCCTCCAGTTTCTCCATTTTGAGC
>BRDA01092255.1:0-2500 GCA_036984385.1 Crenuchus spilurus
GAAAAGATGCCTTGTTGGTACGACAGGATCACAGATCATTTTCTTGAAAAGGAATGGAGGGTAGAATTTACGTATAAATAAACTGACACATTTTACGATGTAGCCCGAAATTGAGCTTCCCCTCCTTGAAAGACCAGCATCCGCCACTGATGATCATATACTGTATGTGTGAGAGTATAAGACTGAGTGTACACTACTCACAAAAAGTTGGGGATTTTGGATGAAATTTATGGAAAACTTAAAAATGATATTATATCATGAAAGTAGGGCATTTAAGTAGAAGCATGCAGTGGTGATTTCCTCTCAAACCATTTGTTAAAGAAAAGCCAACAACAGTGGCAGGTAAACCCCAACAATAAATGTCAATGTCTCAATAACATGTCATGTGACCTTGAGCATCAATTACAGTAAACCCTCCCCTATTCGCGATGGTTAGGGACCAGAACCTACCGCGAATAGGTTGTTCTTGTACTTGTAACCTCCCCTAAAAGTGCTTAGGGGTAAAGTAAGTGGGGTCTATTTGTGTTCATTGTGTTAAAGTTGTGCTTGGCTTACCGCTAGTGTGGGACATGTCAGGGATAGATAATGGTCTGAATGAAGTGTGTATGAGGTGGTTTTTACTACTGCCATTTCGCTGTCTATTTTGCTGAGAGAAAATTAAACCCATTAAAGAATGGCCACGCCTCATTTTAACTCTCACTCTCTGCCACGCACGCCACAATATGTTCTACAGAACAAACCGCGAATATGTGGGTTTTTCATGAATAGCAAGTCGATATGTTCTAGAGAAAATTCCGCAAATAGGTGAATCTGCAAATGCTGAACCGCGAATAGGCGGGGGTTCACTGTACAGCTTGAGCACTGTACAGCAGGTTTCCCCATTTTAGGTACCCCAGTCTCCAGACATTCCCTAATGATGCAACCTCAATGAGCTGGAACATTATTATCTATGAAGATGAAATGAGGCCTGTGTTGTTCATGCAGAGGCACAGTGACTGGATTAATGTTATTAGAGTAGTATGGGCTTGTCACTGTACCATTCACACAGTGTAGAGCAGTTCTGTATTGACTAGACACACTAACACCACCACCACCACCAAAGGCCCATCTGGTGACAACAGTAGCTGATGCACAGCGTTTCCTTCACATGTCCAACATTGTTGGCGGCCATCATTTCTGCTCAGTGTAAATCAACTTTCATCCATGAACAGCACTGAGGCCCAGGGTCCCTCATCCAGCATAAATGCTCACTGGCCCATGGAAGATGATGGGTGATGTGAGGGTGATGTGGTCAGGTACCCTGTACCACGCTGATGTAAATGGTTTTGAATAGTTTGACGTGACACTTGGGTGCCTCTCACCTCCCTTAAATGTGTCTGGAGTTGTGTGCCATTCATCATCCGGTTCTGCAGGGCACTGTTCACAATAAAGCGGTCTTCAGTGTGGGATGTGGCCAAAGAACGTCCACTTCTATGCCTTTCTGTGACTCGTCCAAGGTTAGAGTGCATTTTAGGTTCACCCTGAAATTTCACCCGAAAGCCAAATATCCTTAATGTTTTGTGAGTAGTGTATGTCTGAGAGTATACATGTTTTAGAGTACATTGGTCTGCGTATGTATGTCTCAAAACCACACAACTCATATTTTGTTATTTATTACTTGTACACCAGCTGCACTTTTGCATTCATGAATAAAGCGTTTCACACTCTCCTCACTTAACGTAGAGCAAGTGATGATTGTTTGCATAATTATTTTGCCATTATGTCATTATGAGCCCAGAGCTTCCATATGATAACAATTTACATCAGAACTAAACCTCAAATCTTCTGTTTATGCTTGTTTAGTTTGTGGATCATCTGACTGTGAAATAGGCCAGTTTAATAGCTTTATAATACTGAGCTTTAGCATCAGCGCTAACTGTAACACACACACCAGCCTCTCTCTCTCTCTCTCTCTCTCTCTCTGTATGTGTGTCTGAGGCTCTAGGGAAAAATCTTTCTCTCTGCCTGTAGGTGAACAGCAGCAAACACCCCTGCTGAGAGACACACACACACACACACACACACACACACACACACACACACGCACACACACACACTTCTTTTCCTCCTCTTACCTCTCCTCCGCCCACCAGTTTCCTTCCTCCCCTCCCTCTCATTCTTCCTCCCTTCTCTCATTCTCCCTTGCTTGCCCCCCCCCCCCCGGAGGCCAACAAGGGGGAGAGCGGCGCAACAGCACACACACACACACACACACACACACACACACACACAAACGTTGGCAGTGTTTGCCTGCTGCCTCCCTGCTTATCACAGCTGTCAATCAAAGGCTGTGACACCGCCTGGCAGCGGCAGCATCACTGAGACACACACACACACACACACACACACAGGCCACACTGTGGTGGGGCACAGCTGTGTGTGTGTGTGTGTGTGCGTGTGTCTGTGTGTGTGTGTGCTTCTTTTGCACAATAAACAACATTTTATCAGTACAGTTGTTGCT
>BRDA01092255.1:7500-14993 GCA_036984385.1 Crenuchus spilurus
AGGAGTTTAGAGTCGTTATGAATAATGTATTTTCTAATCAGCAGTGTAAGGCTGTGTGTGAGTGTGTGAGTGTGTGTGTGTGTGTGTGTGTGTGTGTGTATGGAAGACCGTTTTGTGTTTCTCCAGTGGACCTAACATGTGGAACCTCAAAACCTGAATTACAGGTTCTCTCTCTCTCTCTCTCTCTCTCTCTCTCTCTCTCTCTCTCTCACACACACACACACACACACACACACACACACACACGTTTTAGAATAGTTTTAGACTGTGCTTAGTGGATCAGGGGTTCATCCTACAATAAGATAATGACCCAAAACAAACCTCAGGAAAAAAGAATAAGATGGTCAGCTTGAAAACATGGAGTGGAGCACAGTCTCCAGACTTAAACCCCATCCAGCTGATTTGGGATGAAGTGAAAAACAAAGCAAACCTACAATAAAAGTGCCAACATTTATGTGAACTTCTGCAGTAGATTTGTGAAGAACTGTCTGAAGAATATTTGATGCCTGTTGTAGAAAGAATGTCATGAGCATTATACAGTGAACTAAGGGCGTAACATTGGGTCCAACATTGTGGAGGTTGAGCTGTCTGCCTATTTATTTATTTATTACATAATTTATTTTTCTAAAAGGATTCAGGAGATTTTGGGTTATCCGTATTAGAAATACATTGTAATGCTTTTACTATGTATTTAATTAACTTTCTTTGTATTTACTCTGCATCTTAAACAATTAAGAAAGTTTTCACATTTCTTCCAACAATAACAAATATTTTACATTTTTAGAATCTATTATATGACATACCTAAATTTCTCAATTTTCCAAGTGTATGTATTTACCTGGTGCACTATAATTTGGCTAAGAGAAATTATGACACAATTCCACAAATATAGCCATTAGTAATTAAAGAAGAGCAGACTAAAACCCTTCATGTCATTTTCAGCAATTATGCTTAAATGGACATATATGACACTGTAAATTTTGAGATCAGGTCAAAATTACCTAAAGACAACAAGAGAGTTGCAGCTGTGTACTTAAGTTATATATATAAAAAAAGAGGAATTCAAGACAGTGGTAGCTTCAAATCATTCATTTTGTGAGTGAAGCAATTATCTATGAAAGAAAGCCAAAAACACAAATGATGAATTAATTGCATCACTGTATTAACACAAACTATAAACATAAACATTATGCACTGTTCCTAACACTCAATGCATTAAAGAATACATAGGCAATGGGAGAATGATATACAAAGAGAAGCTATTTTTTTCACCAATGACAAACTTTATCAATGATAAATGCAGAAAAATACCTATCCAGTCCTCTCTGTGGAAAAAGAGCACCTTTATATCCATTAATTCTGCATTTTTGGTGTTTTGGGATTACAGATTATTTGTAGTTCAGTTCCTTTCAATTAGGAAATGAATCCACATAATGAATAGTTCTAGCTAAGAGCTCCATCACTGAAGAAAATATAAGGTGGAGGCACCACCAGTGTTGTTTTTAGAATCTTGAAACATTGGGGGATTTAGCCTTGGCCCTAAACAGCTCATTTTCTCAGACAGCACCCTAGTTTATAAGGGTATTGTATTTATATAGGTATTGTACTGTAATGTGTGTAACCACTTTTATCTTCTTTTTCTTTTGACTCATTGTCAGCTTAGCAGGAGCAGGGAGTAGCAGGTCTAATGGAGCTAGCTAAAATACCTGAACGGGTATTCATAGTGTGTCTGATACACAGCGGTATAGTTATTAAATCATCAGCTAACAATACGTATACATTTACCTCATTTTGATTTTTCTGCTTTTTATAAGTCGACTAACAATGAAAAATTGTTTTTTTGTCCACTTTTTGGTGCTCTTTTAATTGCTTCTTACGACACCATCAGCTGCTTCCACAAGCAAGCAAACGGTGAGCAGGGTTGCCAGGTCCAACAAAAATATCCAGCCCAAAGTCAGTCTAAAACCCACCCTTCAGAAGCTTAAACTAGCCCAAAATATATGTCTGTAAACTAGCCCAAAATATATGTCTGTCACACGTTTGAAGCAAATGGCAAAACAACTATGAGTGTACGACTTAGTATTTTGTTTATAAGGAATTTATCAGTACATCAAACCTTTTTCTTTTTCCCAGTCCTTGCAATACCGCCTCCCGTATTTCCCCAATTACCTGCCATATTAGCTAGTGACTGTTTTCTCTTTACCTTCTCTCTCTCTCTCTGTCTTTCCTTATATTGTTTTGTTCTCTTCGTTGTTATTGTTGTATTCAAACTTACTTATGTTGACTTATACGCATTTGCCCACCGTGTTGAAGTAGTATCCTAGGCAACACCCATTTTTTTGGCGGCTGTAGTAATTTTTAAAAGTAGCCCAAAAAATGCACCCCGCCACCCTTGAGTTTTCACCCTTGACTGGATTTTCAAACAAGCCCAATTTGGTAATTGAAAATTGATAATGAATAAAGAAAATTAGCAAGTTATTCATGAAAGATGTTTTTGTAAATTGAAATTGTGACTTTATTGGGGGAGTTATAGTAATTGGATCAGATTATTGGGGGGGGGTCATAACCCTCCTATCCCCTCCGCATATTACGCACATGCATTGAACCCCCGCCTATTTGCGGTTCAGCAGTCGCAGATTCACCTATTCACGGAATTTTCTCTAGAACATATCTACGTGTTATTCGTGGAAAACACACAAATTTGCAGTTTGTTCTGTAGATTTAACCATCAGATGTGGCAATCTATAGTTTTCAAGTGACGTCACATTTTGAGTATCCGCCATTTTGTGGGTCAAGACAAAGAGATCGATAGTGCTTTCAGCATTAGTGTTAGTTTATGACATCTGATAGTTTATGTTAGTTTTTAACAAAATATAGTTCGTAAATAGAATGGAAAGCGAGAAGACGACACCGAAAGTCATTCAGAGGTATCTTGATGGTCTCAATGTGAAATCTGGTCTCAAGCTGAAATCTTTGCCTCGTTTTTCACCGGGAAAGTGATGGCCATCAGTAGCCAGTTCACTGACCCACCTACTGCCTCTGCTACTCAATCTATTTCGACCAAGAGAATTACATTCTCTTCATTTACTCCTCTCTCTGAGGAGGCACTAGCCTTCCTAACATGTAGCCGCCCTACTACATGCCCGCTTGATCCGATACCAACAGACCTTGTACTAACTATTGCACATACTATTATTCCAGCCATAACACATGTGATAAACAATTCACTTTCCAGCAGTGAATTCCCATCTGCCTTCAAACAGGCTCAGGTGACACCATTACTTAAAAAGCCCTCACTCAACCCTGTCCAGGTTGACAACTATCGGCCGGTTTCACTACTGCCTTTCCTCTCTAAGGTCATAGAAAGGGAAGTGTACAATCAGGTCTCTGACCTCCTCACCCAGAACGATCATCTTGATCGTAACCAATCTGGTTTTAAAAAAGGACACTCTACTGAAACGGCTCTGTTGTCCATCACAGAAGCCTTAAAAACTGCCAGAGACACCAGACAGTCCTCGGTGCTCATACTGCTGGACCTTTCAGCAGCCTTTGACATGGTCAATCATGACCTCCTATTATCTATGCTTTCAAACATGGGTATCTCAGATACACTACTATCATGGTTCAGATCCTACCTCGCTGAGCGTTCATTTAAAGTGTCATGGCTAGGACAGCTGTCCTCTTCGCACTCACTGTCCACCGGAGTGCCTCAAGGCTCGGTACTGGGACCCCTTCTTTTTTCCATTTACACCACCTCACTGGGACCAGTTATCCACTCGCATGGCTTTTCCTACCATTGCTTTGCTGATGATACTCAGTTTTATCTGTCATTCCCGCCTGATGATGACTCTTCCATCTCGGCGCGGATATCTCATTGCCTCTCAGATATATTGTCATGGATGAAGGATCACCACCTACAACTTAACCTCTCAAAGACTGAACTACTGGTCTTCCCCGCAAAACAGTCAGTTCAACACAACCTCACCTTGACGATCGACTCTCTCTCACTCTTTCCATCAAAGGTTGTTAGGAACCTCGGGGTTATGTTTGATGACCAGCTTTCATTCACACATCATGTGGCCTCTGTTGCACGTTCCTGCCGCTTTGCGCTCTATAATATCAGACAAATTAGACTGTTCCTAAAGCAACATGCCACTCAACTCTTGGTACAAGCTGTGGTTATCTCACACCTTGATTACTGCAACGCTGTGCTAACAGGCCTCCCAGCCTGCACTATTAAACCACTACAGATGGTCCAGAATGCAGCAGCACATCTGGTTTTTAACCATCCAAAACGGGCACATGTCACCCCACTGCTCATTGAGCTACACTGGCTTCCGATTGCTGCCCGGATCAAACACAAAGCCTGCACGATCGCCTATAAGGTGATGACAGAGCAGGCTCCCTCTTATCTGCACTCGCTCCGCTCGCTCCTCCACTGAACGTCACCTTGCTTTGCCTAACATTCACACAAAGTAATCCAGACTGTTCTCCTCAGTAGTTCCCAGATGGTGGAACAAGCTGCCTACCGCCACTAGAGCAGAGGTGTCCCTCACTGGTTTCAAGAAACTCCTAAAATCCGAGCTCTTCAAAGAACACCTGCTCTATTGATCCCAACTACTCACCATGAGTACTGATATGCACTCAGCATTCGATATTGAAATATTAATTATTTAACTTTAGTATTTTTCGCATTTGTACTTTCCTACTATTGTAAGTCACTGTGGATAAAAGCATCCTCTAAATGCATTGTAATGTAATGTAATGTAATCGAAGTCAAGACATTTAGAGAAAATTGGTCTCATAAACGACAAGGATCCATATGACTTGCACGAGCATCATTGGACAAGAGATGTACTTGAGTGCCCGAACATTGCAGATTCGAACATCGTCAGCTACCTGGTAAATGGTGTGAGTGCCTACACTTTGAAAGATTTAAAAGCCTACAAGTCTCTGGATGCCTATAATCAATTCATTTGTGGATGGGTGAAGGACGTTAGTAGCATAACCTTCACGGCCTGTTGACTAAGGGTAAGCTAACGATCTACGGATTATTATGATTATAGAACTGTATAAATTAGAAAAAAAAAACTACAAGACTACATGTCACATATCATGCCACGTCAATTAATTATGTTTGTTTTGCTGGATTTTTAAGGAAACAATAATAAAGATAAATCTATAAACAGTGACGATTATGAAAATATTCGGCATACCTGACAAGAAATGATCTAAGCACACTTTAGCATATTTTCCAATATTTTCATGCCATTTCCTACGATGCTCTTTGAGTTTTCTTGTTTAGTCACAGTTGGAATGGTGTACCAGCTTCATTTAAAGTCCAGATCAGATCTATTTTTACAACCATGAACCCAACATACATGAACCATTGTCAGGCTTGCAAGTAAATAAAATAAACTTTCAAATGTGTAGCACATCACACCTCGTCACGCTCCGTTGTTTACCTTGTTTGACCCACAATATGGTGGACGGAAGTGAAAAAGCTTGCATCCAGCTAAAGGACGGGAACTATCTATACTTCGCGTAGGACAGACAAAAGACCAGGTTTAAATAGAGCCTCAACAAACAGGTGAGAGTGATTTCAGAACTCCGGTGAAGATGACCTTCGGACTCTCCCCTGATTGGTGGAGCGCATGCGCCTCTCACGTGAGGGCTGCTGGTAAGTGGAGTTCGCAGCCTCTCTGCTCTCCATAGAAGTCCTGATGCTTATAAGCACTTTTAGGGGGGTTACAAGTATTCGCGGATTCGCGCTATTTGCGGTACGTCCTGGTCCCTAACCCCCGCGAATACAGGGTGTTTACTGTACACACACACATATATATTCACACATATATACGCACACACATATACACAGTCATATACACACACACTCATATATATATATATATATATATTAGGGATGTCCCGATCCAATCTCAAAGATCGGAATCGGGCCGATCACAGCATTTTTTAACTGATCGGTATCGGCTTTTCTGAACAGAAACCTAAGCCCGATCTTTGTCGTAAACAAAGGAGTCGTAAAATGAGAGCAGAGCTTGTATCAGAACATGACTATAATGTCTGCTGTGTGGAAATACAAATTAGAAAGCGGTACGAGTCCAACAGCGAGGTGTAATGTCTGCAATATGAGTGTTTAATGGGGTGGTAGTAGCAGATCTGCATTTAATACAGTGACGTGCGGTGAGGTTCATGGTTGGTGAGGCACTGACTCCTTTAGAGTCGGATTTACAAATATATAAACCCAAAAGGGAGCTTATTCAATTGGCTACTGGTTATTTCATATCTCATCAGCGTTCTTCTCTCTCTCACACACACACACACACACACACACACACACACACACACACACACACACACACACACACACACACACACACTCTCTCTCTCACACATGTAAGGTACGTATTAAAGGTACATAAAGATAAGAAAAAACTATTACAATTACAGCAGTGAGAGAAAGCGCCATTTGCTCTGCACCCTCGGTGCTCTTCACTCTCACTCGCCTCTGCATAAAAGGACAGCTGCAACAAGCACCCGTTGACTCACGTATGCCCCCCTTCAGTGCGGCAGAGTACTGCTCTGCCTTACTCTGTGCCTTTTCAGTGCGGTTTTATGTCCCATCAGCAAAACTAAACATGTCACTAACAAACATTAAACGTAAATGGTTAAAGACAGCAAAGTTAGCCAGACTGTGGAAAATCAGGGTATATAAACGTATATGCAAACATTATATTGGTGACATGCAGCGATACGGATACATTCAGAGGTGAGGTGAGGCTCATTGCTGCCGCACCTCGCTTTTCACCCTTGAATTTGAACAGGAAATATGCAATTTTAGCGATTTTGACTATAAAAATGTTCGAAATTAGTCATACATAAAGATCAGTGGACAAATATTAATATTCATTTTATGTTATAATTTTTTTTCTTGTCATGATGACAGGTGAGGCTCCCCTGATTTAATAGTACAAATTTAATACGGCACCTAAAAAATAAACATTTAACAGAATACAGTGAGTTCGTTCAGACAACTCGGTTAAAGGCTGTACCTAAGCAATCTACACTATCAGAAAGTTTTAAAAGAAAAGAAAAGTTCTCTTGAGACAGCGCTATGGCCAAGAAGATCACAGAGAGGGTCACTGAATTCATTGCTTTGGATAACCAGCCGATCGCTGTGGTAGAGAATACAGGTTTTTGGCGTCTTTTAGAAATTTTGAAAACAGTTAACAATAGTTTGGAAGCTGGCAGTTTTTTTCCCTAAAGCATTGCAGTAGTTAAATATAAACACTGGATTAATTTTATTAACTATAATGTAATGTGTGCACCGTGTGAAGAGTATTATTTAGTTCTTATCTAGAAAATAGAAGTATCGGTTTGAGACTCTGTATCGGGAGACACTAAAAAATTAATGACTCGGATCGGATTGGGAACAGAAAAAACTTTGATCGGGACATCCCTAATATATATATATA
>BRDA01092258.1:1817-23607 GCA_036984385.1 Crenuchus spilurus
CGTTCGTAAGTGTCCTTGGGACATCATTCATGACTAGATATGTATTATGTCGTAGTTATGTACATACACCCGTACAGAAATGACAGGAGATGCTGTATTATGTATAGATCAGTACCTACTACAGGGTTCCTGTGAATGCTTGCAAAGTCTTATAAAGTCTTGTATACATCCTTGGTCAAAAATAATGTCTATAATGTCTTATTCTACAGATGGAAGTCTTGCTATTTCTTATATGGAATATTTCTCTTCACAAAGACATTAATTTGCTTGAATACAAGTAGTCAGGTATAACTTAAAGGTGTGAAAACATGTAGAATTGTATGAATGTTAATAAATGAACTTAAACATTAAAAAACTGGTGCTTTTAGTTGGAACAATAACACTAGCAACAAAATACAGGATTTCCATAAAAAATTTATTACACGTATTTCAATACTGTAACATTAAATTAACTCGGATGATAGCATTGAATATTTCTACATTTACATTCTACATTTTATTTACGGAGGTCTCCGTGTTATTTACTTTGGATTAAGACAGTCGACAGGTTGAAAAAATTGATAATTTGTGTAGAGCCATTGGTCACTAGCTAGTATCAGCAAGGCAAGAAAACATGGCTATATTTATGTCAATGGCCATGCGATAGCAGCATTACACAATAAATTTTTTTGTCTTCTTTGTAAATAACTTACATTTTGAAAATCGGATAATTATTAACGATTTTCCAGCCATTAGAAGTCATGCAAGCAGTAAGGCCTAGAGAAAATGTTGGTTATGACAGATGCGAAAGCTGATAGTAGTCTAACATGTCATCAACCATTTTAATACTTTGATTAATGTTAAAGAGCTTTCTATCCTCTTTGTAAATAACTTTAAATTTTGAAAATCTGACAATTATTAGCGAAGTTAGAGCTTTGAGAAGGCAGCAGTGCTGGTCATTGTTTACAAGCTTCACTTCCACACAACATGGCGGCTCCATGACGTTGCGCCGGCCTCAATGCTAGCGAATAGGCAGTGTCCTTTCCAGTAATATAGATCATTGGGGTAAAATGCATCTGCCTCATTCATTTTCAAACATTTTGAAAGGGAGGAAGAAGCAAATCTCCTTAGACAGTATTTTATTGAAACGCTCTGCAAGTGAAAGTGAGGAAATTATGGTGAAAAAGGTAAAAGTCAGTGAAGAAGAAGAAAATGGTTGAATCTTCATGGTAAATACACTTAATAAAACCAGTACATTTCTTTACATTCTCTTTTTTATGTATTATTTTTGTATACATCATGTTATTTACAAAGCACATTCTTCTTATTTAAAAACATGTAACAGAATAAATTGTTGTGGTTTTTGTGGGACTGTAATTTGAGTTAATTTTAATGGGAAAATGTAATTTGATATACAAGCACATTGAGTTACGAGCTCTGTCACAGAATAAATTAAACTCGTAAGTCAATGTACTTTTGATCTAATTTCTTTTTAAAGAGTCAATCATTTATTGTTGAATTGATTGATAATACAGTGGAATCTTGGTTTTCATCATGACTCTGATCTAAAGTGCCTGATGATAACAAATGAATGATAACTGAAGCAATATTTCCCATAAGAAACAATGTAAATCCAATTAATTTGTTCCAGACACTCCAAAATATTAACAAAATACATATATAGAATAACTAGTTTTACATGCAGAAAAGAATGAGAAATAAATACAAAATACTAATGAAATGGATAAATGAACATTCAACATCACTCTTATGGGTTTACGCTCTGTTTTAGATAATGCCAGTGTGATCCAGCCGGCAGCCTTTGTTTTGTACACAAGTTCTTGGGGTTCTCGGTGACTATTTGTTTTGAGGCAGTGGCGCTGTGCGCCGTCACTTAAGTGTGATGTGTTTTAGTTTGTTTTGAGCGATATATATAGACATAGGAAGGCATCTTACAAAGTATACAGAGAAACAGATGGACTACAGTCTGAAATTGTAGACCAACCAACTGCACATATATTCTCAGTGGAGCTGATAATAAATGTGTGTAGATACATGGAGGTGGTTTAACTAAACTGAACCACAAAATGAAAATTTAAATATCAACGAAAATGAATGAAAACGGTGCTAAAATCCAGGTGCCCCATTCCTGTCTTTTTGCACAGGCCCCTGGGTGTAAGAAAGTGCACTAACAACAAGCAACACAAGCAAGGCAATGACAGCCTCAACTGCCGTTATAATCACTGGAGCTATGCACACCAGCTGCGAGCAGCAGTAAGTGTTGCAATATGCCGTTTTGATGGACGCCCTGTCTCTATCCAGAGTAGGTCTGGAGTTTGTTTACATTCTGATCTGACATATGGACTTGACGTTACCAGTGTAGACGGCCTGAAGGCTTTGATGCATTGTGAAAACACTCACTCACTGTTAGTACAAGGTCTAACAATACATTGTGACACTGTGATATTGCATTGGCAGTGAACTGTGAAGAGTGGACATTCTATTAATTATGCAGTTTAATGTAATTGCATTGTTTGACGTCTGCAAACAATCAGCAATGATCAGCAATTCCCTGCAGCACTCTACCTGCCTCCATGCTCTAGTTACATCAGTAAGGACATTACAGTATATACAGTATGATTATAGACTTTTCTTCATCTCTACATATCAGGTAAATATAGACTGGTGACCCCAGTACTGTGAATACCGTGGACTGCACTGTTACAGTATTTCCCAAAGGTTTGAAGTAAACCTGGGTTCCTGGGGTAATGGCAACTTTGGGTATTTTGACATTTGTGAGGTTATTCTATTCCACATGAATATCCAAACTCATCACAGTAGTCTGGATATTTAAATATAGAAAATATTTGAAAATGTATTAGCATATGTAGAAAATAATTATTTTAATGTAAACAATGTAAAGTAAAATATGTATTATATTACTGCCATCACCTGTGGTCTGGTGGGTAGGGATCTGGTTTTGTGACCAGAAGATCACCGGTTTGATCCCTGGACAGGTCATCACTGCAGTGCCCTTGAGCAAGGCATGGATAGGCTGCCCACCACTTTGGGCACATGTTCTCTCAGCCTAGTGTGTTCACTAGTGTGTGTGTGTGTGTGTGTTTCATTGCACTGATGGGTTAAATTAGTGCTGGGCGATATGGCCAAAAATGTTATCACGATAAATTTTTCTATATTGATCAATCTCGATAATTATAACGATATTACATTTTCTAACACTAATCTTTCTAAAAACATCAGACTAAATACGTGAAATGTTACTATTTAAAATATTAAAATGTTTATTGCCAGAACATAATATTGTAGCGTCTGTCTGGGCACTTTGAAAGGATGGATGAGAAAGACGTTTACAGTTGTCGCTTTATTGTTGATACTTACAATGATCGCTGTCGGCCGCAGCCACTCCAAAATAACAACAGCTTAGAAATCCAAACTAACAGGCTAATGCTAGCACTCGGGCTGACACACACACACAGCGAGCTCCTCCTTCTCACACAAACACACGAGCACACAGCGACCTCGCGCTCTCTCACCCGGCCCCACTACGCTCTCCCCCAATCACACGCTTGTCTTAAACACAACAGCGCATTTTGGTGGCGCTGGTGAGAAGGAGCTAACAGCAGTATTAGACTTCTCAGAACTCACTGTCAAGCTGCTTAGACGTTAAATGGAAATGAACGTTAATGCTTATTGAATTCTATTATCCCGGCTTATCATCGTCACTGAGGGAAAAATTCTTGTGAAAAAAATCGATATTGTTTTATCGCCCAGCGCTAGGTTAAATTCTGGTCAAATTCTGTTGTTTGTACATTGGCAAAAAGTTGAATCCAATCTAATTATCAGCCATTCTAGGGAATCCCAAAACAGCATGAAGAGTGAACTGTGGAGTCTAGAAGAAGGAAAATTCCTCATTGCCCTTACCTGCTAAACATAGGACACATAACTGTTATTTGGAAATATCAGACATCATTCCAGTATAGAGTTAACAATAATGTAGCTTTTCCATTTACTGGCAAATATCAGCCACCACTATATTGTGCATCTCTTAAAGTATATGTAGTGAATTAAAACTGGCCTAAAATTAAATTGGAAAATGTAAAAAACAATTATCTAATATATACCTGGGTGGCTTTTAATGTACTTGATTGAGTCACCCATGTGCTATCCCTTTTGCATATATAGGTAGAGTTCAATTACCTTTAGTTACTGAGCTACAGATATGTAATGGTGAAGATTTTTGGGAACATTGTTGTCAACCAATATGTTTTTTTCAGGTCAGGTCAACGATGTTCAACTCTTACAACTTGCAGTACATTAAATGAAACACAGAGAAACACTTTATTGGATTTACTCAACACATAGTCCACATTTATACCAATCAGATGGGTAGGACATCAGATCAGGGTATATTAGCATCAGATACAAGCACAGAGAAGAATAAACTGAACTGAGAGCTGATAATCGGTCAACCTCTGTTGTACCATTTGATTGTACAGATTACATTGACTATGAGTGTTTTACAATGAAACTCCTCCAAGGAACACTTGCATTTGTGCTGTGAAAGCCAGTAGCACATGTATTGTGTGTGGTTTTTGGGCTGTGGGGATTCTGCCTGATTCTTTGGCATCAGAACAGTGTGGGATTTTAGAACAGCAGTGCTGCAGGAAACACAGTTACTGCAATATGGATCCAAGACTGGGATGAAGAGTCAGAGAACTCCAACAGAGAAAAACAGACTCCGAGCGAAACATGCCAGGACACGCAGCAGCTGCGGCATTCTTTTAAAAGCACATGTACTCCTGCGGATATCACAACACACACACAGTTCAGTAGAGGAACAGAACGGAGGGCTTGTTATTCGCAAATCAGCATTGGCTATTTTCCCTCTCAGATAAACAAGTCACTTCTGATATGGTTTCATAGCTTTAAGAGGCAGCCCTCTCACCCCTGAAGGGCATAAATTCAAGTGCAGGGAAGGGGAAGAACACAATTCTTGCTTTGCGTGTTTTCTCATTTCATGACTTTTTGACTCTTTTGTTCCAAAATTGCACTATTTTTCTTTTTTAATGGGACCCATGCTGTGGAACATTTTTAATATAATAATTTAATGTCCTTTGTCAACAGAGTAAAAGTTGGCATTGTACCCTTCAGGCCTCAGACCATGCAGTCCATATACTGTATGGAAATTAAGCTACAAAACAGCCTATTTTGAATTAACTGGTTTTGTGATGTCACAAAAACAAGTGTATTTATATACTTTGATCAACCATAACACTTAAACATTGTATCTACACTCATTGTCCATTCGATCAGTTCCAATGATTATATAGGTGCACTTTGTTACAGACTGTAGTCCATCTGTTTCTCTCTATATTTTTTTAGCCTCCTTTCATGGTCAGGACCCCCACAGGACCACCTCAGCAGATATTAAGTGTTGGATCTTTCACAGCACTGCAGTGACACTGATGTGGTGGTGGTGTGATAGATAGGTAGTGGTCAGATACAACAGAGTTGCTAAAGTTTTTAAACAATGTCCTCTCACTGTCCACTCTATTATAAACATACCTAACTTGTTGGTCCACTGTGTAGATGTGAAGTCAGAAACAGTAGCTCATCTGTTGTGCACATTGCCCACAGGATGCTGTTGACTGGATATTTTTGTTTGATAGACTATAAATAGGTCAATAGTGACACTGAGATGTTTAAAAAAGTTCTGCTGTCTAATCCACTCATATCAGCAGAAGACATACTAACACAGGACCACCACTTCAGCATCACTACAGTGCTTAGAATGGTCCACTACTACCTAAGTCAAAGTGGGGTAACAATGTATGCAGAGGCACATGGACTACACTTTGTAATTGTAGAACCACAAAGTGCACTTATATGGTCAGTGGAGCTGCTGATATGGAGAAAAGGTGTAGAGACATGGAACTGGTTTTAATGTAGTGGCTGGTCTGCGTACATCCTTCATTTAACCTGCAGTTTAACAAACTGCTCTTTAATGTTGAAGTTATATGCAGAATTTGTGATTTTAATGAAATGCAAGATAGGACAGCCAATCATAACATGGATAATTTAAATACTTGTATATGTGTTAAAGTATGGTGGCTGAGAAGACCCAACGCACTGCAGATTCACAAATGCGCTGCAAATACAGAAAACACTTTTATCAAAATGACACCATGGGCACTACTACATTTAATAAATATGCTGCAGATTCAGAAAACAAATGCAAGTTCATAAACGTGCTGCAAAATCATTTACAACAGAAAAGAAATGTTTCCTGGAGGACATTATTATTATTATTATTATTATTATTATTATTATTATTATTATTATTATTATTATTATTAACGTTACACTTATATAGCACCTTTCTTGATGCCACACTCCATTTAAACACACTCAACTACACACACTGGCGAGAAGCGGCAGCCAATCATGCACAGTGTACTCTCAACCGGAAGCAACCATCCACCTGGAGAACTGCATTGAGCACTAGGGGGATAACCCAGGACAGACTGCTAAACATGTCTGGGCATACATACACACACACAGACATACACATTCATATACACAAACCAGGGTCATTTTTTAGAGTAGCCAGTTCACCTGATCTCCATGTTTTTGGACTGTGGGAGGAAACCCATGCAGACACGAGAACAACATGGAAACTGCTCAGATGGGGACTCAAACCCAAGACCTCAGCTAAGAGGCGAACCTGCTAACCACTAAGCTACTGTGCCACCGAATTACATTACAGGGAACGTTACAGGATGTGGGACCACATACAGTGACGCCATATGTAAACAGAACCTAGCCGAACTGCGACCGTGACATTTAAATTAATGTACTTACACACAACAGAGATTTACTTTAGATTATTTTCTCATATAGTTCTGTTCAGTCAGAAATTAAAACACATTTATGCAATTGTGCCATAAAGAGACCATTTATTGTCTTGCCCTGGAGTGCTTCTGAAACAATAATAAATCAAATCACATTTTGAGGCTTACAGTATGTAGATCATAATTCCATAGACTTTACCTAAACGTTTAGTGCTGAGACCAGAAAGCAGCTATTTCTGCTGTTTATTTCCACCAGTCACACCAGTGTCATCAAATGATGTGGCTGGTTCAACATAAAACATGTTGTCAAGCTGAACATTGCTGTCAAAGTCAGTTGAAAGTTAAATTGGTTCAACCTACTGAGAATTAAAATGTGATTCAGATGTACTGTCACTTATTGTAACCCTCCAGCCATCTTCTCTGCCCCAGCCCTGCCTCGTTCCTATCACTTGCTTTCTGTTTATATTTTTCCATGTTCCATGTAATCTTTTTGTTTATGTTTTCCATGTGTCTTGTCTCCACATGCTGTTTTGTTTATGCTCACATCATGTCTCCACCCCGTTACACCATGTCATTGAACAACCCTTGCCCCTCATCCATTAATCATGTGTTGTATAAAGGTTCCCTAGTGTTTCACAGTCTTCGTCCATCATTGTATGTCCATCATGGTATGTTTTGGTTCAGTGTATTGTTTCATCATCACAGCCACAGTGTTAAGTTTTCAAGTTAATCTAAATCATTAGCCCTTCAGTTTGGCTCCTGAAGTCCTAACCAATGGGAAAGTTTGCCTATCTCTGATTTTCAGTTTTAATATTACCACAGTCCTTGCAGAGTTTCAATCTAACATCTATGAAGAATGTATAAAATAAAATACAGTGAAAAATGCAAATGTTTTATATTTTAGTTGCCAGACATTTTTGAAGGTCTAGAAGGCGAATTCATACACATACTCTCCATAGAACAGCATTGCCAATAGAATTGGGGTCTCTGGAGCAGTCACATATGAGCCTAAGGTCACTATGACAATGCCAGTGAATGTCTCTCAGCACTGGAGTAGTGAAATTGTGTTCTCTGAAGTGATGGATCTCCATCCAATACCTTTGGGATGAGATGAACAGCAGTGTTCCAACATCTAGTACAAAGTCTTCCCAGAAGTTACTGCTACTTCTGAAAAGACAGACAAACTCTGTTTATGTAAGGTGCTGCCCAGATTACTTTTTAAACCAGAGCTACAGATTTAGCATCCTGTATTACAGACACATAAGTAAGGGATAACGTATAGTCCAATGGGCAGTATTGTAAAAAATCTCACCAGGACAAACAGGATCCCTTGCAGCACTTTTTATTGAACTTTTATGGCTACCATTGAGAAAACAGTCAGTCAAGCAAATAAAACTTTTCAGGTGTTGCACAGCTGCCTGCAGATTTGTCAGCTTGTTGTAAATAAATAGACTAAAATTTTTATTTATTGTAGATTTGTCTATACACATATAAAAAGTTTCTGAGGTAAGATTATAAAAACACTCATGACCATATATGTTTACTTTCCAGAGTCATATTTACTGAACAACCAAAGACTATAATGATACAATAATGTATTATTTAATTCTAAGCTATTATTTATATTTGAAACTGAATACACATTTCCTCAGCCTGCTCTGTATCTTTAGCCTGCTGCTGTGTTTCCTGCAGTGTATACAAACTCATTCAGTAATGCAGATAATTTAACGGGATTTCTAGATTGAAATTCAAACAATAATAATATATTTCTACCATTTGTACTCCTGCTAACAACCTGACTGCTAGTCTACAGATAGGGTTGCCACCTTTCAGATTTTGAAATAAGGGACACCCCTGGCTGGGGTGGGGTGGGGGGTTTGAGTGTATGTGTGTGTGTGTGGGGGGGATTCCATTGCGGGTTGAGTGTGGCTTGAATGTTGCACCAATAAAATAAAAGGTCTTACACTGTCAGAGAAACATTATAAAGCGGACTAAAATTGCCTTCAGAAGATACTATTTTTTTTTAATCAACCACCATTTTCAGGTGTATCTTAGCAATGCAGACAATGTTTTCATTGGTCACGACTTGCACTAGTGCTGGGCTTTTATGGCTTGGTTTACTTAAAAGACCTCTTACAGCTCCGAAATTGAAAGACTTTTCTTCCTCTTCTTCTTCTTCTTTTGGCTGCTTAGCTGAAGCTAGTAATAAAATAATGTCAATTCAACAGTGAATGAAATTAAATAAATGTAGAAATGTAAAAACAACTGAAATCATATATTTTTTCTAAATTATATATTTATAGAGTTTTGCATTTTACAGAAAGACCAGAACAAAAAGAAAATAATTATATATATTAAGAGAGATCAACCAATTTAGCCAATGTGATTTTTTCACACAACGGAATTTGACCTCCGCTTTTAACCCATTCGTGCAGTGAAACACACACACTAGGCTGTGAGAATTTGTGCCCGAAGCGGTGGGAAGCCTTTATCCACCGGCCCCCGGGGAGCAGTTAGAGGGTTAGGTGCCTTGCTCAAGGGCACTTCAGTCATGGGATCAGTCAAGGTCACAAGACCAGATCCTTACCACTAGGCCATGGCTGCCCCTTATGTATGTGTCTGGCTGCAACATGGTCACATATTTCACTATATCACAAAATGATCATGAATTAATAAAGGAATAGGGCAGAATAAAGTAAAATGAGTAAATTATGGTTACAATACAGGCAGGAGTACATGTATCATGCAAAAGGAAATATCCCCCAACACTTTCCATATTGATGACCATATTTCATTGAATTTTTGTTGTCTGTTTTGGATTTCAGAAGTGAGCCAAATCATTTTTATGCATGGAAATGTAGAAATAGATTCCTTTTATAAATGTTCCTATATCCTTTTTCATGACAAAATGTATTGATTAATTTATTTTTGTCTGTACAATTACTTGTGTGCAATTATTTATTTAGTCTTTTATATGTGCATTTATTTATTTAAACTTATGTCATTTTTTGTCATATGCAGAGAGTTTTGATCCGAGAGAGTTTTTTTGTAGCTTCTCTCAATGTGCGCGTGCAATCCCGTGCGACTTCCAAAAGAGGGGAAAACGAATCTGGCTCCCAGACACGAGTTGGCTCTGATCGCTCACTTCGAAGAGTCAACTCTAAGAGCCGTTTCGTTCGCCATAGACCCGTCACTCTCTCTCACACACACAGAAACACGACAGAGAGTGTGAGAGAGAGAGCAGCAGATTCACACATATCGTTCTGTCTCAGTTCAACCTTATTTCACCCCCTTTGATAAAAATACGGAACAAAGCGCATCTCGTATCAGTTCAATACGGAACGCGACTTTTAATGTACAAATACGGAACAATTTCGTATTTTACGGGACGGGTGGCAACCCTATCTACAGAGGTTAGAAGCCAGGATTAGCTTTCTAGTTATTGCTAGCTAGCATAGTTAAATCAACACAGCCTCATGATGAAAACATCACCAGGTTGACTTTCTCAAATGCTCCTCCCTAAAGTCTACCCATCGATGTATTAAGGCCATTTTGCGCTTGTTTTGGAAACCGCTGGATTTTGCATCATTGATGGAGTGCAGCTGTACCTCCGCCATGTTGCTTTGCCATTCATGTTTTTAAGCCAGCTAACCAGTTGGCACACTCTTGATTCCGTCTGTTTATGTGTCAATCTCAGCACCTTGGTTATGATATAGCAGTATAAAACAATTTCACTTACTCATATAAAGTGTTTTCAGTTACTTAGCTTAGCTAGCATTAGCTAGTTAGCTTATTGCTCATACAAACATGATGCAAAATAGAATAGATGAACCAATTTGCCAATGTGATTTTCACACAATGGAATTTGACCTCTGCATTTAACCCATTTGTGCAGTGAAACACACACACACACACACACACACACACACGGCTGTGAGAATTTGTGCCCGAAGAGGTGGGCAGGCCTTATCCACTGGTGCCCAGGGAGCAATTAGGGGGTTAGGTTCAGTCATGTCCTGTCTTGTCTGGGGATCTAACCAATGACCTTCTGGTCCCAAGACCATATCCTTACCACTAGGCCATGGCTGCCCCCATGGCAATCTGAGCAGAAAATGAGCAGAAAATGCCCTCATTACATCGATGGGTAGATGTTTGGCTTGAGCATTTGAGAAAGTCAACCCAGTAATGTTTTTGTCGTGAGATTATGTTGATTAACTAGCATCACTTGAGATGATGTTTCCTGGTGGAAAGGCTGGTGATGTTAGGTAGCAGGTTTTTATTTTAAATCAGTGTGGCTTCTGGCTAGTTTACAACATTTGACTTTTGCTCTGATAGGAGAAAAAGCTACTGGTACAAGTAATAGTTTTTGGCCAGTGCTTGAAGTATTTGGACTGACATTCCTGATAAAGCATTAGCACCCTGATCATCTCATGCTTCCTGTGTCTGACAGTAAGTATAATATTTGCATGTTGTAATGTGACCCTCAGATTACCAAAAGACCTTCAACCTCCACTCTTTCAGTCAATCAGATGCTAGTATGCCTAAAAGTCTTCTTGGAGATGGAGCCTCTGGGAAGCACACTAGTAATTAGCTGTTCCAAAGATAATATGAACAAGTTTGTGCAAATATTGGTAGGGACATGTTTTTACTGCCCATATGCAAATCTACATCCATGCATTTTAATAATATTTTTTCATGTAAGGTGTCTACAAATCATTACTGTAATTAGGACTGCTGATAGATACAAATTAACACACATTTTCATTATGATAAAGTGAACAAACTATTTGTGAGATGATGTGAATCAGCAGCACAAAACCTGCTGCCAATGGCAACTAATTTTTTCAGAGGTCATTATGAAGAAATGTCAGACTTTTGAACTTTGGGACGGTCCGTTTAAATCAATAGAACATTCTGCAACATTCCGAAGAGCTGGATAATTATACCTAATTAATCAGCAGGGGTCTACAACATGTTAGGTAAAGACTTGCACCGAGTGATTTCAGGCTGTGATATGATGCCAGTGAAATCTTTTTATTTCTATGTCAGACTGTACTATATTACATATTTGTAAAGTCAGATTGAATCTAATGATGGACATTATGCTATTATTAAAGATGCTATTAAAGGAAAATACTATGTTCAGCATTTGTCATCAGTGAGCTCCAGACTTGAGCAGAACCTGGGGTCACATAAGCAGAAACAAAAATTCCCAATAGACTATCTCTTGGTGACCATTATAAAATAACTTTTATACATTATATACATTATACATTATATACATTTTATACATTATACATGCATATTTATTTGAAATAATATAACATTCATTTATAGCAAGTCTTTTTTTGACACTTCCTAATTTTCTTTGAATCCTGATAATCTAACTTATGATCAGTATCTAGAAGCCTAGAACCACCAGTGGTCACAAATAACAGGTATGGCCATAAGGACACTTATGAGGGCATATCAGCCTCTCAAAAAGTTTGAAATGAACTGTAAGGAACTGTTTTAACCCAAATTAAGTCAAAATTCTATGAGTTTCGCATCATCCAATTCTCTGTCTGGCTTGTAGACGAGCTACTACATAGCCTGCATGAGGTACTGCAGTTTTTAATGTTTTTCAGAGGTTATTATTGCAGGCTTTGCAGTAAATGGTTACAGAGCCTCATAGGATTCACCCTCTGAGATTTTGATCCAAAATTTCAAACACTGTCAGGACTTTATAGTCAGATGTCTTTGGTTGCAGAGGTACTAAATCAGCCACGCAGAGTAGGGCACATTGTGTGCTCTACATCCAGTCTGTACAGTCAAGGATATTCAATGCACGATTTGATCTAAGGAACAAAATTGGTCTGATTGTCACTGTTTAAATCTGATGTAAGACAGGGTTAAAACTGAGCTACATCACCTGACAGTGTACACAGCTCACAGCTTCTTTTCTTTGTATGTATGGGGTTGGGGGTGGGGTGGCGTGTGGGGCATCGGGACAGTAAGACTTGATGAAGTTTGGGGTCACAGTGAGTTCACCATGGTCGCTTGTACTGGCTCAGTAAACAGACTGCATTTCAATTAAGATGTGCTTCCTTTCTCCATTTAGACACACCTTAACGAGGCGCTGTATGCTAATTAAGACGCACAGTGTCCAATAACAAATTGACTGACTGGACACATAATTGGTCACCTTGAACTTTTCCGTTTGAGAATCGCAGTGGAGTCATTTTAATGAGTGCAGATTTATACCATGATAGATTTACATTCAGCCTCAGCGCTTTATTGTTAATAACACAGTGTTCGTTAGAGAACTTATACATGGAAGTGTCTTCTCACAGTGCGCTCTAACAGATGATGATGGCTGTAACAATCTACTGTGGATTATTTTTGCGTGCCAACTGCAATCGATTATTTCCACTTCCTCTTTTGTCTGTTGCTTTCCCCTCTAATTATGCATCTAATTATTCATCGCTTCATTCCTCTGCTGCTCTTTCTTCATTCCTCATGCCATCTTTGCATCTCTCTCTGTCTCAATTTCTCCCTCTCTTTGTCTCTCTCTCTCATTCTCTCTTTCTGTGTATGTGTCTCTCTGCCTTTTCTTTCTGTCTCTCCCTCTATCTCCCTCTCTCTCCCTCTGTGTCTACCACTCTCTGTAAAAAGCTTTTAATATAGCTTTTAAACTCAAACCTTCTACTTTATTTCTTTTTCTGCCTCTATTTTCTCTCCTCTTTCCCCCTCCATACTTTCTCTTTTTTGTGTTCTTGTTTCTCTGATTTTATTAGCAGATCTTGTTTCTCTCTCACTATCCCTCTATTTCTCTCTGTCTTTATTTTCTCCTATGCTCTATCCCTCTATGCTTCTCAATTCCTCTCTCTCACTCTGTCTCTCTATCACTCTATTTCTGCCTCTCTCATGCTATTCTTCCTTTCTCCCTGCACCTAACTGATGCTTGAATAAATCTGTCTCTCTCTCTCTGTCTCTCTCTCTCTGTCTCTGTCTCTCTCTGTGTTTCTCTCTCTCTCTCTCTCTCTCTCTGTCTCTCTCTCTCTCTCTCTCTGTCTCTCTCTCTGTCTCTCTGTCTCTGTCTCTCTCTCTCTCTCTCTCTCTCTCTCTCTCGGTCTCTCTCTCTCTCTCTCTCTCTCTCTCTCTCTCTGTGTCCCTATGTCCCTCTCACTTTCAGTGTTGAATGTTGAGGTGAGATGAGGGTGAACAGCATCTAAATAAGACACCAATCTCACACAGTGCTAAGACTGAGCTGCTGCACACCCACTCTTCTGTTCACTCGCAGGGTTTCAGTTCACTTTTCATATTTTCAGCTTTTTCTCCAGGCTCCAGTAGGTCTGCATTTACCTATGCTGCAGGTAAAACCTTCAGGCACAAAGACTACCACAATTACTCAGTTACTCTCAATTACTTTAATACAATACAAAAAATACATTTTTATTTCCCCCTACTGCTGGCATTTGAAGTAAGAAATACAGCATCAGATGTATGCATGTAAATATTGTGTATCTAAGCCTCTCGGTATGTTGAATGAATGAATATTCAGTGTATATAGGCATCCATACTGACTTTTGTATTTGGCATCATTTAAGCTTGAGGTATCTTCTGGATTCTATCCTACACTGACTAGCTAGGGATCCTTCCTGAGTAAACAGCAAAGCACTTTTGTAAGTCACTCTGGATAAGAGTGTTGGCTACATGCCTCAAATGTAAATGTTTTTTGTGAGGCTTCCTGTTTCATTTGTGAAAGTTAATGTTTGATGATTAGATCTGTAGTGGTATAGAATGCAGAGCAGGTGATGAACTAATAAGTATAAGCCAGTTTTTGAAAACATCCAACCAGAACTCTTCTAATGCCACACACACACACACACACACACACACACACACACACACACACACACACACACACATATAGCTATTTGATTGTATTAATTGTGAATTAACTGTGAAACTGTTAATAAGACAAAACTAACTGTGGTTAGCATGAAGCTAAGTAAATACACAATGACTAGCACATAGCTGCAGGCTATGTTTAGTTACCTGTATGCTAACTAAAGTTTAAAAGGTGCAGGTGCATTGAAAAATAACAGCTATTTCTAAACAAGTGTGTCCTTCAATGTTTGTTTGCCATGTGTTAGGTAGAGAGAGAGAGAGAGAGAGAGAGAGAGAGAGAGAGAGAGAAAGAGTATTATGCACCTGGCGTAGCATATGTAAATTCCAATGTGACTTGCTATTACGGAGTCTGTAGAGACGAGAAAGGTCACATGGCTATCAATTTCTTCTTTTTTCTTTCCCCATGCCACCATAGCTCAGCTGTAGCCCCAGAAGTGACGCGTATGCTGTAATTAGTTTCTGAGTCTCAGCCTTGAAGCTTCTTTTTCTGGCACAGCCTGCTAGTTCTCACATACTTCATTTTCTGTCATGCGTGTTCGTCCGTGCCTGTCTTTTACTGAAACAGCAAATTTAATTATGAATTTAAACACCCCTGTTGCTGATAAAACTTGACTGCTGTCACTTTAAAAGGCTGCAAAGTACAGTCATAATGTTAGCTTAATGTTAGCAATGTGAACCGTAGTCAACATATTGGAGGAATTAACTGCAGCTTTCCTTTAAAAACATAATTTGGTGTTCTGTCCTCTCACTCTCAAATGTAGCAGATCAGTCAAGACATATGTGGTGTGTGAACAGTAAGGCTAGCTAACAAGTAAAACTTAAGAACAATTAGCATAAGTATGCAATCATCAAAAAACTTAAATACTTCTTTAAGTTGTTAAGTGTTCTCAAATAGTCTTGCTTATAAGATTTCTATAAATGTTATGATGTACTCCCTTGCAGAAATATTCTGCTGTACTATCACAATTGTATGATGGTATTAGCATGTTCTTTTGGACACTGCCATGATTGGACAATGGTAATACAGTGGAACCTTGACTTATGAGTTTAATTAGTTCTGTGACTGAGCTTGTAAGTCAATTTGTTCATATATCATTAAAATGAATTGAAATGCTATTAATTTGTTCCAGCCCCCCAACAGCCACCCCATTTTTGTTACCTGTTTTTATATAAGAAAAAATAACTACATAATAAAAAAAAAAAATACACAATAAAAATATGATTTTATTAAATGTATTTAACTTGAAGATCCAATGAAGATGTTAGTGGAGGTGGAGGAGATTGGTGGAAGAATTTTTCATTTCGTGCTCTATCACTTAACTTACTACACACTTAATCTACAATTTATTAATAACTGTAACTTACACACTATGCTACACTTTATCACTAAACTTCATTGCTACTTTTTTTTCACTTCACTTAATCTTCTTCTACACTGACTTTTGCCTTTTTCGCCACACTTTCCTCGCTTTCATTTGTAGGGCATTTTAATAAAATCCTGTACAAGCAGGTTTGTTTCTTTCTCCCTTTCAACATGTTTAGAAAATGAGTGAGACAAGTGTGTTTACACAGCGCCAACCCATGACGTCATCTTCTCAGCACTGATGTTGGCACTCACTCATGCTCACTAGTGACTCCTGGTGGTGGATGTCAAAAGCTTGCTTGCTCCTAACTCAGATCTCGAAGTATGTCTCAAATTCATGTTGATTCACTCATAAGTCAAGGTTCCACTATACTACTGTGATACAACAGTTTTACAATGGAAAATACTATTAGTAGTATTTCTTTGGTAAAACTAGATGCATTACTGTGGTATTACCATTCCATGGTACTTCCAACAGGGTAATGTCAATAAATAAATAAATAAATAAATAAATAAATAAATAAAATAAAACATGGTTTTACAGGTTGCATCCTATAAAAATTGAAAAAATAATGTGGAGGCAACAAACAGTAGCTAATGTTAAGAGCAGTGTTAGCTTATATCCTGTTGACTAGCATCATGCAAACTTGCCTAAATAATTGCTTATTACTGCTTGAGTTGTGGAGCTCAATAAATTAGCATTTTTGCTTTTTAACAATGTATGATATACTTTTATTTACAGGAATGAACAGAAATATAGAATTCCAGCTTCAAAAAGATTTTATTTACTCTTAGCTATGCTGATATTTTTAGTTATTTTTTTATTTAATTATTTTTTGTCATACAGTGAGAAAGCACATGCACTAGTCTATTTGATCTTTTCAGCACTGGTCATTTCATAGGACTAGTTTGTGATTGTTCCTGATATGATTTTAAGCACATGCATTTACACTTAGTAGTCAAAAGCTTCTGTTTAGTTGCTTTGAAATGATGTGCCTCGTAATATGCAGACCAGCTGAAAAGGTCAGCAGGCTGGCTGGTCTCCCAGAATTTTATGAAGTTCGTTAAAGTAGGGACAAACCGCTTATGTTCAGGCACTTTTAGCACTGCTGTCCTTAGCCTTCCCTTAAAGCAAGCTCAATATTTTTTTATTTTCCACTGACATTGTAGCCATGTTTTTGGAACGCATTGACAGAGTTGTTTTTATATTTCTTTGAATATTGGTGTGTTTCTGTAGGATGTAGTTTTGTCTGATGACCTACGATATAGATTAGATTAAGATTAGAATAGATTAAACTTTGACAATGTGATTGCGGGTAACAGAATTTGACCTCCTCATTTAACCCATCTGTGCAGTGAAACACACACTCTAGTGAACACAATAGGCTGTGAGAACATGTGCCCAAAACAATGGGCAGCCCTATCCATGGCACCTGGGGAGCAGTTGGAGGTTAGGTGCCTTGCTCAAGGGTACTTCAGTCATGACCTGCCCAGGGATTGAACCGGCGACCTTCCAGCCACAAGACCAGATCTCCAACCACCATGACATGGCTGCCCCCATGTACCTTATGGTCATGTGTGTTTATGTGTGATTATGTGACGATTATTTGAGATTTTGGTTTTGGGGGTTGGGTTTTTCTTTCCTATTGGATGGGGTTATGACTGGGTTATTGGGTGGGGTTTTAGTTGTTTTGGTTGGGGTTTTAAGTGTATTAAGTGGGTTTTGGTTGAATTAGGTGGGCTGTATTGGCCATGATTTTTATTGTATTGGCTGTGGGTTTGGTTGTATTGGGTTGGGAATTAGATGTATTGGATGTTGTTTTGGTTAAGTTGTTTTGGATTTTATGTGGTTAATCTCTATCTGGATATAATCAAAACCTATGAAACGACCAGGTGTAAACGGGGTCTAAAAGTCTGCAGGTCATCTAGTCAATACTTCATGAGATTCTTCAGTGTGATGAGTGTAACTGGATTGGAGTACACTAAGCAGTAACATCCCGTCTCCGATAAGCCAGGAGGAACATAAAAGTACAAAACTAAAGAGCCAACCTTCACACCCCAAACATCTGATCACTACATTTTGAGAAATTTGTGTAAATCTGATTTTTCACTATTGTTCACACACCTGTATAATATGAAAGGAACATGATGAGTTGCTTGTTGTTTTCAGGTCAGAGTTGACTGGGTTTCCTCAAACACAAACAAGTCATTTCTGACGTAGTTCTTCAAGACAGTTCAAGGCCGAAAAGTTCATTTTTGGTTCTTTCACACACCTTTCACTCTGACAGGAACTCAAAGCTACAGTCGGCATGTCAGTGACAGGCTGCGAGGCGAGACGGTGTCGCTTTATGCAAATGAAGCGTGACGCAGAGATTCAGCAATTCAGCTGAAGCCATGCAGAGAATTCCTCAGAGCAATCGTGTCTCATAGCATCACCCTCATAACTCTTTCATTTTATTGTCTGTATTAGTACAATGAGATCCACCTTGAGGCGACAGCTGGGCTTCACTCAATGTGAATAAAACTTGCAACTTCCAGCAGCTCTCACCTAAAAAAGGAATCTGCATCTGCCACATGTCTAATATTGTGATCGGCCATAACATTAGAACCAATCTGTTTGATTCTACTCTCAATTTGTAGTTCTACAATTACAGACTGTAGTTCATCTGTTTCTCTGAATACTTTGTTAGTCACTCTGTTCTTCAATGCTCAGCACCCTTCAAGACCACCACAGAGCAGATATTATTTGGGTGATGGATCATTCTTAACATTGCCGTGACACTGGCATGTTAAAGTCATGCCAGTGTAGGCTTAATATGTCGGTTCTTGTGACATCACAAAAGTGTATTCCAAACAGGCTGTTTTTGCAGCTTCCATATATCAAACATAGTGATGCATTTCTAAAGTACTTTCATGCTAAGACAAACTCTTATTTAAAAAAATACAGTTTTCATGATTTTTAGACAACATGCTTGACTTGTTTTATTAAATACAGGGTCATATCAAAATTCTCCATAGTAATCACTCAAATACAAAACCTGATGGAGTAACTGCTTTGTTGGTTTCCTGAGGGTCATCAGGTGTTCCTAGCCTTTTGCGACTGTTTGCTTTTGGTCACTATTTACTTTATTTTACTCCTACTTGTATTTATATAGATTTCAGTTTTTAGTTAAAGCCACATTAAACCTGCATGCTAAGAGAGGAAGTCAGAGGCGACTCATCGCCTCCTGCTGGTAGTCCATTGCAACACAAAGCAGAGAGAGAGATTACAGGACAGTGTAGAGGGCACCTTTCAGAGGCTTTTCTAACATTACTCACACACTATTCTAGCATTACTCTCTCTGTCACACACACACACCCACACACCCACACACACACACACTTTTCTCTTTAATCACACTCTTCTAAAATTCTTATCAACTTTTAGGTCTTATCTTTTTTCTTATCTATCTCTCTCACGCACACGCACACACACACACACACACACACACACACACACACACACAGACTTTATATTTCTCTGTCTTCTGGCTTCTCTCTAAATCTCTGTCTGTTTTGTTTTTACTCTATACTCTTTCTTACTTTCTTTTTATATTTTTCTCTGTTTTGCTTTCTCTCTGTCTCCTTTATCTCTCTGTCTAGCCCTTTTTGTCTATATCTTTCTGTGCCTCTATATCTCCCATCACCTCTCTGTGTGTGTGTGTGTGTGTGTGTGTGTGTGTGCGTGTGTGTGTGTAAATGACTGTGTGCTACCTGTGTCCGGCAAAGTGACCTTGCAAGCGGGCCGTGCAGTTGTCATGGGAACAGAGGGGGCAGCAGAGGGAAGAGTAGATTTCTCTCACTTTTGTACATCTTTTAAGTAAGAGACATCCATGTTTGTGTGTGGGGGGAAGAGAGAGAGATACACACACAGAAAGAGAGAGAAATGCACAGAAAGAGAGAGAGAGAGATACTGATAGGAAAGAGGGATGGACATATCACGCATTGTGTGAGTAAATGTGCTGATTGGTGAGAACATCTGCTCAGTTGTTGCCTCTCTTCCTCTGGACTTTCCCGCTATAAACAAGCTGAATGTCAGCCAATCAGCTCTGGCTTTTTCACAAATGACTCTCCTCTCAGCCAATAGCGCAAGATGTTGCTGATGGCATCCAAGGACTGCAGCCAATTAGCCTTGGCCTCCACTCAAATAAAATTATTCAAAGCAGAAGGAGGTGGGAGATGAATTTAACAGCTTTTTGAACACATTTGTTACACCGAGCCCTTTTCAGTTATCTGCCACATAGCTTTTAATCATTCCAGCAACCTGCTTAGCATCCAAATGAGCCTGATAGCATAGATTAACAGCAGTCAATGATGTCACTTACCCTTCCCACAGAAAGTGATGCTGCTAAAGTGAAAGTGCACTTGGCCAGTATGCATGTACACAGAGAAATTTGACTTCTGCATTTAACCTATCAGTGCAGTGAACACATTCGGGGGCAGTGAGTACACATATCTGAAGTGATGGGCAGCCTGGGGAGCAGTTAGGGGTTAGGTGCCTGCCAGAGGGTCAAAACAGTGACCTTCTGGTCACAAGACAAGGTCTCTGACCACCAGGCTACGGCTGCCTCCACAGCGAACACAGGTCATATTTAGTACTCCATATTCATTTAAAGTACTGTTTAAATGTCTATAAGCTCTCTCTGACTCTGGATGTTGTCAGCCAAATCAGATTCAGCTGCTTGATAGAGATTTAACTATTTGTTTTTCTCATACTGACTACCAATCAGAAAATCAGTTAACCACCAGTTTATGCTGTCACTGTATTATTTTAGCAAATGCACCAGCTAGAATTGACCTGCTGAGAATGCATGATTCCCCATATTTATAATTCTGCTCTGAAATGTTATCCCCATGCACTTTTGCTATCTGTTTTATCCTGTTACTGTAATGCTGCAGACTGTTTCACACTCCAACTCAGCTACCAGAGGGCTTCGGTGATATGAAATGATCCTGGGCCTTAAAATAGATATTTATGACTTCGCTTATTTATAATTCCACATTGGAATGTTATCCTATATATTTTGTACGCTTCTGTCTGTTTTATCCTGTTATTGTAATGCAGACTGTTTTACGCTCGAGCTCAGCTAGCAGTGGTGATATGAAATGAGCCGAACATACACTAATAAAGGTGTAATAACAGAAGGCGATGCAACCCCACCCCCCAATTATGATTGATAGACAAGGGACTACCACTGCCGCACCTCCAGAACCTGGAATAACAATTGTCAGAGGGCTCAGCACTCACCTTAATAAAGGTAGAGGCCTAGATTTAGTTCGCATTACTTATAAATACAAGTTCTATTGTCTTTATTGTGTTACTGCAGAGCTAAGCTACATTTTTCTGGTACATCACTGACTGATACAGAAATACTGAAAATGTATTGACTAATGGATCTCTGACTGATGATTCACCTTTCAGGGAGCTTCTCGATTATCTCGATGTTAATTTATGGCAATAATTGTATTTGTGCTTAAAAAATAGCATATATTGTTACAATAAATACAGAAATAAAAAAAAATAAAGGTGATGTCTCCTCGATGCTTCTTAACTATTACAAACCGGATTCCAAAAAAGTTGGGACACTAAACAAATTGTGAATAAAAACTGAATGCAATGATGTGGAGATGGCAAATGTCAATA
>BRDA01092262.1:6686-20414 GCA_036984385.1 Crenuchus spilurus
CTAATTTGAGTATTCATCCCAATGATGACATGTAGACATTAATAAATCATTTGTTTTTTTAAAGAACCGTGCCAAGAAATTTTTTTGTTTACTAAATAATTACAGATGTACAGTAGTAACCCTACTTATGAGTTTAATCCGTGCAGGAGCCGAGCTCGTTAGCTGGTTTGTTCGTTAGCTGGATGCATTTTCCCCATAAGAATACATGTAAAACTGATTAATCCGTGTCAGCCGGCCAATATACAGTATACTTTAATATGCTAAATAATGTGTTTATATGGGTTTTAAAAAAATAAACGAGACGATGACGGCGCTCGTGTAGGCTGGCGGCTAAGGAGGACAGGAGGACAGGCGTACGTGTATGGCATGGTTACACTTATCATATGAAAAGTAAAAGTAAAATGTATCTAACTTTCTTGTTCACTACCTTTTGCTGTCTTTGCGTCACTTTCACTTTCGCTGGACAGTGGTCAAAGGTAATGACTGACCTCTTCTTCTACGCTAGCATCTAGGAGATGCTACGACCGCAGCGCCCCTAGTGGTTGGCATACTTGAAATAATTTACACTACTCGTTACTTGGAATTTTATTCGTTACCTGGAACAAAAATATTCCGAGATCTCGACTCGTTACCTACTCGTTAGTAGGGATGCTTGTAAGTAGGGTTACCACTGTATTTCTTCATAGTCTTCATAGAACAGAAACGTCCCAGTTCACAGTCCAGTTCACACTCAGGAAGACGACCACAATACGTTTATATACAGTATTTGTACACAGTTCTGTGTTTTATCCGCACTCAGGTTCTCACACACTATTAGAAGGTATGTTGCATTTTTTTTGCTTGTTTGAAGCTTAAACACTTCAAATTTGGGTCACATTACAGATCCTGTTTATTTGCTCACCCGAAAAGATAACAGTTCTTTGGGAAGTGGGACGCTCTCGAAAGCTGCCACTCCAGCTTTTAAAGCAAAACATGTTCTTCTAGGTTACTTCCTGCGTGGTTTGCTGCTGATGGTGATGTGACCAGTGTGAACTCTGCTGGAAAAACAAACATGTCTTCGCTGTGTATCCTATGTGGCTACTTTGGGGAGTGTTTTAATGTTGCCTTCAGTGATCCTGACCTGACCGCTCCTAAATATCCTTTGAGAAATGCTGCTAGTTTCTCAAATCACTCTTCTGCAAAATGCAACAATCAGCCATAACATTAAAACCACGTCCTTGTATCTACACTCATTGTCCGTTTTAGCTCCACTGAGCATACAGGTGCACTTACAGACTGTAGTCCATCTGTTTCTCTGTGTACTGTTCTTCAATACTCAGGACCCCCCACAAAGCAGCTTTTATTTGGTTGTTAGCACTGCAGTGATACTGACGTGGTGGTGGTGTGTTAGTGTGTGAGCTGCTGGAGGTATTAAACACTGTGTCCACTCACTGTGACAGACCTGCCTTGTTGGTCTTGTAGATGTAAGGTCAGAGACAGCAGCTCAGCACAGTCTGCGTTGGTCCTCAAGTCCTTATTTAGTGAGTCTGTAGGCTGGTTGGTGCACTATTTTCACTCCAGTAGTGACACTGAGCTCTGCTGTGTCTGATCCACTCTAACACGCCACCACCACATCCATTCACTGTAGTGCTGAGAGTGATCCACCACCCAAATAATGCCAGCTCTGTGGTGGTCCTCTGGGGGCAATTTTAAACGGTGTAGGCAGTCGTTCTGGATCAGAACTTTAGAGACATGGATACAAAGACATTTCTCAGCAACTGTAAATAATGAAATAAAGTTGGTTTAAACCTTAAAGAAACCCTGACTTTGCCCTTTTCTGCTTCATTTTTTACAAATAAAAGAAGCAGAAATGTCATATAATAATAAAAATGACGTTATTTTATTTATGTTTTATACACTATTTGATCTATTTATGTTAATATAAGTGCATAAACCATTGGCAACAACATGCTTTTAAGGGTTAAAGAGTTTAAAACAGCAGTTCGGCCAAAACGTTAATGTATAATAATACGATTTCTCACTGATCCTGAATATGGTCAGTCTGTTAAGTTTTGCAGGTAATGCTAATGTAACTAGTAGAAGCTTAAAGTCACCAGTTTAGCACCGTGGACTGTTTTGGTAAGTAGCCTCAGCTTGAATAGACTTGTTTATGCCAATGATAAACTATTTTTATAGATAATAGCATGCCTACAGGTACACTGGTGAGAAAAACAGCAATGAGCAGCCAAACGAGTGCAGAAAGACTAAGCCCAGGGCTAATCATAAAGCCCAAAATACTTTATTAATGTGGAAATACCAAACAAGAAGAAACCAGATCACGGGCCATTTCATGACAAGAAAAATAACATATGGACCATTTAGTAAGACAAACCGGGTTAGCAAACATAGAGCTTGTTTGGCTTCAAACGAATAGTGTGAACCTTTTTCTCACTGCAGAGACTGTATCTTGCTCTACCTAGTTGCTTAGCTCTGTTCAGATGTAATACGGCAGAACCTTGACTTACGAGTTTCATTTGTTCTGTGACCAAGAACGTAACTCAATTTGCTCGTATATCAAATTAAATTTCCTAATTACAATTAACATTGAAATGCTATTAATCTGTTCCAGCCCCCCCAAAACCACACCAATTCATTTGTTTTTAAATAAGAAAAATGTACTTTAACAAATAGTGTATAAAAATAATAATACATAATAAAAGAGAATGTAAAGAAATAAACTGGTCTTGTTAAGTGTATTTACCCTGAATATCAGATGAAGATGCTGGTGGAGGTGGAGGAGATTGGGGAGTTTTTCATTTTGTGCTCTATTGCTAAACTTAACCTACTTGCTACACACTTAAGGCTACAATTTACTGCTAAATTTAACTTACACACTTAATGCTACATTTTATCACTAATGTTTAAAAAATGAGTGAGGCAAGTGATGTTACACCGTGCCAACACACAACCTCTTCTTCTCTGCATTGATCTTGGCACTCACTCACGCTCTCTGGGATACCTAATGGCAGGTGGCTCATAACTCAGATCTCAGCTCACATCATGAAGCAAAAAATCTTGGAAAATTCATAAGCTGATTCATTCGTAAGTCAAGGTTCCACTCTTTTTACATTTACAGTATTTGGCAGACTCACAATATCAGTCATATTACATTTGTAGGTGAATTTAGAGCCCAAGAACTCTTATCTACATAGTGTTTACAGTGGCACTTCAAAAAATGAGAATATTGTTAGAAAGGTCATTGATATTCCTTATTCAAAAAGGTAATATTTTATATCTGTTACATGTAGTGATATTTCAAGCCTTGTTTGGCTTATAGCTCATTAAACCCAGAAATCCAGAATCTCAAATTATTAGAATATTTCATTTGGAGTTTGAGTAAATTACAATTCCACCCATCAATTAACTTATCCACTTATTCCTGATCGGGTTTGTGGTTAGTCCCCTACCCCCTCACTAGGAGCAGGGTAAGGCATTACAGACTATCCTAGATTACCTAAATTACTATTCTGATGTAGTCTGACATGCCCTGACTTTTTACAAATTACAAACATCTAAAAATTTTTTCCCAAATTGTTACACAGGCTGTAGTTCAGCACAAACTCAGCAACAACAGAGTCAGAACAGTAAGAGTCATAAATCTATATTCTGATTAAATCTGCTCTAAACTTAGACTTTACAAAAACCTGTTTTCAGATGTGCTGATATATTGTGTAAAAACACTCTAAACATTTCTAGTCAAGACTTTTGAGCTCAGAACTGAATAAACAGAGGGGTTGACTACACACTGCTCATTACAGTTTTTAGACATTGTATGTAGTTTTATTTCTAAAGCTTAACTAATGTGGGGTGACACTCTATGTTCCTCAGCCACTAACCCTACATTGAATATTCATGAGATAGGTGTGAACATGCAGGTAGAGGTCTGCGCGGGACTGATTTTTTTGTCCCGCTTCCTCCTGCTCCCGCATGTTTTTGTCCCGCTCCCGTCATAAAATCGTCATATATATCCCGCTCCCGCCTGCCACATAAACGTGTCTGTCTGCTCCCGCCCGCAGTACTCACGGGGGGGGCGCGGGGCGTTCGCGCGTGCGCGAGTTGAGTTAAGTTTAGTTTGTCCTCCAGTGTGTGTGGGATGCTCAAGCAGTCTCTTTCAGAAAGACAGAAGGAGGGGCGGATGTTGCTGGATTGGTTCTGGGTTGGATGTAAGATCCGGAGATACTGAGAAAAAACCTGGAGTAATTGCTCCGTAGCTCCACCCTAGTACTGCCCCTGGTCCTCACATCAATCTGATTAACTATACAGAACTTAAAACTTACTTAATTAATGTGCTGATAAAGAAAAAAGTGACTGAGCAGATCCAGCATCATACAGAACAGACTTTTCTCTCCTTAACGAGCATTTTTACATGAAACCAGATACATATATAACACACTCTGAGCTGCTGATGAGATCGGTGTTACTGCACATCTCACAGACGGTAAGTTACTCACATAAACAAATCACATCTACCAACACAGGATGATGACTACATTAATAAAACACTAAGCCAGCACAAAACAACTGCATAAAATAACCGATATGAACAATTTATAACTTTTAACACCGTTACAACCCGCAAGTGCTTCTGGGTGATGAAGTCACCATCGACATGGCCAATCAAATCTAATATTTAAAATTATGGCCTAATGAATAATTATTAGTGCAGAGAGAGACCGTCTCTCTCTCTCTCTCTCTCTCTCTCTCAAAGCACGCGCGCCTTTGTGTGTGTGTGTGTGTGTGTGTGTGTGTGTGTGTGTGAGAGGGAGAGGAAGCGCGCACATGTTTGTTTGTGTGTGTGTGTGGGCAGGGAGACTGAACATCTGTTCACGTGACGCTCCGCCAGTGTTTTGACTTCATTACTGACTGTTTAGCTGCATGATTCCAATCATTTTCTAGATTATTTATTAATTTGCGGGATTTTTCGACATTGACGTCTCGTCCTGCTCCCGCGACAACTGACTGACTGACCGACCGCTCCCGCAAGAGACGATTAATTGTTGTCCCGCGCCGCAAGGTATTGAAACGCGGTAATTCAGGCCTCTACATGCAGGTAAAAGGTCTTTGTTCAGGTGCAGCGCTCTTTGTTTACAGAGACCAAATGGGCTTTTTCACGCATTCCTGGCCCTACAATGGAATGTCTGGAATTACCATGTCATTATCATAGGAATGACTGATTATGGGAAGCACAGCTCTCTGACGTGGTGAAAAATGCATCTCTGCTTAATTATGTTTCTCTTACAAGAATATAAAATATATTTTGATTGGAGCTATATATTTGAAAAGTAGACCCTTAAAGGTGTCTGGGGTATGTTTAGTTTTGTTTCTAGAATATAAGTGTTTTTGCAGAATTTTGTTAATATCTTACTGAGGGAAGTGAAGTACAGACTCCAGAGGGTTAAAACAAAAAGTCTGAAAGGTCACTTTATGTGTAATTAATTTAAAATATATGAGTTTACCTTTTTGAATTTAATTACAAACAAACTGGAAAAGTTTCACAATGTTTACATTTTTGGTGTGGCTCTGTAATAAGTCAATATTATTCATGTGCAGAACACTTTCTTATTTACTACAATGCAGTACTGCATCAAAAAATACAAAAAAAGTTTGTGGTCATAATTTAATTCAAAGTGGTAAATTTCCTCATATTTTATTCATTACACATAATTGTTGTTGATCAGCTGATCAATTTCAGAAATTCATCATATTTGAATCAGATTTTTTTTAGATTTATAGCTCATGATGATCAAAAATCCAGAATCTCAAATGATTAGAATATTTGATTTGGAGTTTAAGTAAATTTCTCTTCAAACAAGATCAACATTAAAACTATTACAGGCTCAAAACACGTCACTTCACATGTAATAAATATAAAATATGACAAGATACCTTTTAAATTAAATTATAAAAACAAGTGAACTTTTTCACCAAATTCTTGGTGGAGTTTTTAGAAATTAATAACATTTACAACAGTTTAAATCAAATATGTGGTGATTTAGGCCTGTAGACTGCACAGTGTAAACAGGTGGTGTATATGTTACGTTAGTCTTGTAGGTTCAGTGGAAAGGTCTGTCTTGGCTGAAACATTGACTTAAATGGACTTAAATGCTTTTCTCCTGGAAGGTGGCACTGGTTAAAGTCACTTGAAGAGGCTGGTCTTTAGAGGAACACGTCTGGTCGGCACTGTTCATGGGGCCAACGTCTGGACATGTCGCTGTCTCACTGTTAAAACTGCTCCTGTTGGAGGATTCTGAACTGAGGTCTTTAGAAGAGTGGCCCACTGAAGGGCACGAGCCACACTGACTTGAGTGGCACGTGCCAAGGTAGATCTCATTGGCCTCAGGGAGGTACAGAAGAGTCTGGGAGGTGCTCGTGACCTCCCTCAGATCATGAGACACAAGTGACGGAGACTCTCTGGACATGATGGAGGACACTTGCTGGGCCTCCACACAGTGGAAGTTGCCTTGCCTCTGCTGGCCCCGAGAACCAAGCTTGCAGAACAGGCATTTGATGTTTTCTATCACTTTCTGCAGCACTGATTTCCTCAACAGGATGTAGATCCAGGGATCTAGAATGGGGTTGGTTGATGCAAACCTGACGGCCAGAAGATCTGGGTTTTTGTCCAACCTTTTCTCCACTGGAACCTTATACATTTGGTTGACAAACACCTGGACCTACAGGGGAGATATGGGAGAATTTAATGCATGAGAAAGAAAAATGTAAATAAATCAGTTAAGTTTGGTTAGACTGTAGACTGTACACATACACTTTAACTGTGTACTAATTTAATTATTGACAAATGCAGCACAAACATTTTAAGTTGATATAACTCAATAATTTCCATAAGCCCAATATAACTTCAGCTAATATAATTAATCATGTAAAGTACCTAAATTTCATAAACAAAACCATCTAAATGTCTAAAGACTCTACTAGAGTCAGAGTCACCCAATTCAGACTCTACTAGAGTCAGAATCACCCATTTCTGAAGACTCTAGTAAAGTCAGAATCATCCACTTCAGGAGATTTGGCTAGAGTCACAGTCACCCAATTCAGACTCCTCTAGAGTCAGAATCACATATTTCAAGAGATTCAACTAGAGTCAGAATTTTAAAAAGCATGAACAGGATCCAAAAAACCACTAAGACCACCACTTTTTTGGCTAAAACAGAGAAAACAGTTCTCTATTAAATCAAACCTGTCGTATCAACTCAAAATGAGACCGCTGATCAGCCACTCAATATATTTGATTTAGTGTAACTGTTGACTGTATTTTGGAGCAGCTGTGGGCTTCCGGTTCGTGAACCAACCTTGTGACATGAAGGTTGCTGGTTTGATCCATTGACCCGACAGGACATGACTGATCACCTAACCCCCAACTGCTCCCCAATCAGTGGATAGTGCTGCCCACCACTGGAGGCCAAATTCATAGTCAATGAGTCACATTCAACATTTTAATGGAATTTCATCCAGTTCATTAAATAGACCAATGTGCTTGTAGCATCAGTGTGGTTTAGGGTTGTTTTGGATGGAGAGGGACTGGGAAAAGGGTTATTTATTCAGAGTACGCCATCACATTTGTGCTCCTGAAACTAAAACTAAGGCCACTCAGGCATTGCAGAATGTTTGCCCTTGTTAAGTTCCGTGCCCAATTTGCTAACGTTCCATCTGAAAGAGTATTTATTTCATGATAAGAGCCTTTGAGGGTCATATCAGCACCGCATAAAAACCCGATGCAGGAAAGGAGAGGATCCCTATGACGCACTTGATGATGGATGAGCTGATAGTGGCTGCAGTTCTGTGATTCTCTCGACCCACCTTAAGTTCAAAAAGTGGGCTAAAGATTTCACTTCCTGTGCTGATAGATGCTGAAATTGTTGAGGAGGTTCCCAACAACTGTGCCACATCAAAAATATAAGAACTCTGGGGAAAAAGTTCACAGTTTGTAATTTTAGTTCATATCTTATATTGATTACACATAAAGTGACAAATTTTAAGACTTTTTTTATGTTGATAAGTTTGTTGCTCATGACAATCAGAAATCCAGAATTTCAAAATTCTATAATATTTAATTTCAATTTCGAGTGAATTAATATTCAAACAGTATCAACATTCAAACAAAAAAAGTCTCAAAATGTCACTGTACGTGTAATTAATATAAAAATATTACAATTTAAATTATGAACACAAATGAACTTTTTTCACAATTTAAAAAATTTATTATATATATATATTCTATTCTCCAAATTTAATTCTATTTATTTTGTTACATTAAAACAACCTGATAAAATGATTGAAATGTGTTATATTATGTCTAATTAATATAAAATATATGACAGTTTAACTTTTTTTAATTACATTATGAACAACAATGAAATTTCTCACAGTAATCTCATTTTAGGAGATGAACTAGTTAATTAAATATGTTTTAATATATTGTGCTTCTCATTCTCCTGAGTTTGCTTTGAGTGATTTGTATTGAGGTTATAATTTCTTGTTCTTGGTTAAAGTTCATTGTTTTGTTGGGTTAACAGCTGGTTTTTTTTTCATTTTCTATGTAACTTCTAGTATCATTTGTATTAGAAGTAAATACACTGAATACATCATTACATTAGTTTATCACATTATTCTCAAAAACAGTTTGGATTTGTTAAGTGTCAGTGTTGTAATTTATCTTCAGCCATTAGACTCTTCCACTCCAGTGTGAACAAGTAGCCTGGCAATACAATACACATGATGAAACAGGAATTATGATACAATTTGATTTTTTAATTCAAATTTTGGAAAGTTTGTCATAATATGAAATCACAAAACCATATAAGTCTAGTAAAGGGATGGAGTTAAAGTTAATATGCGCCCTTATGCTAGATCTGTTCACTGGAGACTGACTAAAGATTACCACACTGCCATCTAGAGGTTTGGAGTTTTTGACACAAAATGAATCACAAATCGTTACATGTACATGTATTTATTTATTTTTATTTCTACCCCAATTTTCTCCCCAATGTGAGAAAAGCCTGAGCCAGCCGACATTACTTAGTAGTGCTGGGGAGAGAGTGCCATCTTACCTGCCCAGAGAGAGCGAGGCCAATTTTGGTCTCTTCGACACCAGCTGGATTCAAACTCCACCCAGATGGGGACTCAAACCCAAGATAGACTGAGAGGCGAACGTACAACAACCTTGCCACCAGTCTTTACAGGTAAAATATATAATGAAAATTGACACTGTTTTTCAAAAAAAATAAAAATAAAATTAATATTCATATTCATAATATTGTGATATTTAAGGGCATTGATTTTTTCTTACACCCCTAGATAGTATTAGTAAACCTAGCCTACTAGTAACATTTCAAAAATATCACCTTACTTACAGTATCGCAATACATTACAATATATTAAATCGTAACCCCTGTATCACAATACCTATCACATCGATAGGCGTTTACCAATACACAGCACTAATCTGTTTAAACCCTCAACCACTAGATGGCAGTGTTGTAATCTATCTTCAGCCATTAGACTCTTCCAAACTAATACAGGAATCTAATTTTAGTAAAAACTATAATAATGTGAAAATTAGAAAAAATAGCGTGCACAATAGTCCCTTGTTTACAGGATAACAATGCATTTGATTAGATTCAACGTTTTGCCAATGTGATTACAGACAATCGAATTTGACCTATTTAACCCATCTGTGCAGTGAAACACAAACACTAGGCTGTGAGAACATGAGCCCAAAGCAGTGGGCAGCTCTATCCACAGCACCCGGGGAGCAGTTGGGGGTTAGGTGCCTTGCTCAAGGGCACTTCAATCATGACCTGCCTGGGGATCAAACCCGTGACCTTCCGACAAAACCAGGTCCCTAAACAACAAGAATATCATAATATATTAAATCATAACCATCTATCTATTATACATTAAAGTAAATACCATCAGATACATATCATAAAGAAAGGTTCCTGTCCAATACACAGCACTAATCTGTTACAATCACTGACCACTTTATTAGAAATCTTATACACTGTTGTCCATTTGTTGCCAGCAATTTGTGTTAACCATCCTCTAACACTTGTCTGATCAGATTATCATCATTTTCTAATCACAGAAATAATTGCTGGCAAGTTTTGGTGGGCATCCTGGTAGAAACCTTGTACACATGTTACTGTACCTCTATGTCAGTACTGCTGCTCTGCTGGGAATAGTCAACCAACAGACTGTGAATAATGATGAATTGGGAAGAAGATTAACAATTTGTACACTATTGTCTTCATATCACTGTCATTACCTTACATTACAACCCATTAAGGAAATGGTTGGTTTCCAACAAGTAATGGGACTTTAAATTGGCTTATTGGTATAGAGACCATGTTTCCCATAGAACACTGTTAGAGCCCATTAGAAAACCATCGAATGAGTCTAAGTAAACTATTAGGATTACATTCAAACCATCAGAACAACAGTAAATACCATCACTAACCTTTAGTAACCATTACGAAGCCAACAGAAATGTCTATAATGTGTCCAGCAGGGTGATTGTAGTATACTTTATGACAGTTTTAACTCCTGTGCTTCCAGATTTATACACATTAACCCTACCTGAAGAACTCCGTCAGTTTACATTCTCCTCCATCCAGTAGCTACATCAGTTAATGGATAAGAATTATAAAAATTAGAATGGATAAGAATTATAAAAATGTTGTGGACAGTCCCTGGGTCAGTCTTTCCTGTCACTGCTGTGGTGTTCCTCAAGGTTACATCTTTGGACCGTTTTAGTTTGTGAACATAAATGTAAAGTTGTGATGTAATGACTGTATTTACAGCTCATTTACAGACTCATTACATTAACACAAGATACAAGAAGTCAAAGTAGTGAAGCTTTAAGATGCACAAATGAACTATGAGGACAATGTTGGATGTTTAAGTGCATGTCTAAAAATTTTAATATTGTGGAAAAAAGTTCATTTGTGTTCAGAATTTAATTCAAAAAGTAAACTCATTTTACATTCATTACTTGTAAAGTGACATATTTTAAGCTTCTTTTGTTTTAATATTGATACAGTTTGAATATAAATTTATTCAAACTGTGAATGAATATAAAATACAGGACAGTTTATCTTTTGAATTAAATAATAAAATTTTTTTAGTTAAGTTAATATTTCCTCAATATTCCAATTGTTGAGATTCACTAGTAAAATATTATACTATATGTATAAATATATATAATTATAATAAATATTATGCAATTGTGTAATAGTCTCAGAATTATAATTTAGAATAAAACTGAAGAGAACGTACAATATGTGCTGTTTTGAATAGTTAAATTATAAATTTATTAAGTAAATTAATTTGTTCGGTTGCTCAATAAAAGTGAACCTTTCTCAAATGTTTCAAGTGACCTCATTGTGGTCCAGTTGACATTACATCCACAAAAAGGCCCCAAAACTGAAACCAAACTTAACACTTATGACCAGTGGGGTGGAGCAGCTATTTACATACTCATGGCATTTATTTTACTGTTTAAAAAGTTCACAAATCTGCACCTTCCTGCAGGAAAAGTCAGTGTAGAGATGCTTTAAGAGGCACAAATGAACCTAGAGGACCACGTTGGAGGATTAAGGCCACATTTACATGGTTTGGACTAAAATGTATATGTACTGTGCCCTTTTTAGACAGTGCAGAGCAGCAGTGCCCAGACCTGTAGGTGTACCAGCACGAAGACTGGGTACTCCTGGTGTCAGTTAGAAGGTTAGAATAACACTGACAAGACTGGACAACATATGTGTTTTTTCAGTTTAAAGCAAAGCATTCGTTCCATTTGCTCAATCAAACTGAGCAAACTGGTGAGCAAACTTTTGACGCTTACCACCAGCGGGATGGAGCAGATGAGCACCACGGCGGACGTGGCGATGAGCAGAATGACCATCTGGATCTCAGCCCCTGCCAGGCGCCTCCTGCCGAGCTCGGCCGCCCTGCCCTGCTCCGTGCCCAGCGAGGTCCTGCGCACGAGCCTGCGGTGCATGGCCACGAGCGCGCCGCACACCAGCACGTTGCACGCGACCGTGCAGAGCACCAGCACGGAGCTGACGCCCGCGTACATGTAGGAGAAGGCCGCGTGCCGGCTGGCGTTCGTGCGCCAGTCGATGAAGCACCACGTGCGCGGGTACTGCAGCTTCACCTCGCCGAAGCCCGCGCTGGGCAGCGCGCAGAAGAGCGCGTTGGACGCGTAGATGGCGAGCAGGGTGAGCGCGGCGAGCCGCCGGTCCACGCAGTGGTTGTAGAAGTAGGCGTGGTTGATGGCCGCGTAGCGCTCCACTGACATGGCGCAGATGATGCTGAGGCCGGCCAGCGAGAAGAAGAGCAGCACGAAGCCGAAGTACTGGCACAGTGGGTCCCCGGCCGGCCACGCGCCCTTCACGTACGTCACGATGGTCACGGGACTGGCTAGCACGGTGCCCAGCAGGTCGGTGACGGCCAGGCCGCACACCAGCGTGTAGAACGCGCTCTCCTTCTGCTCGCGCCGGGACTTGCGCAGCACCACGATGGCGATCACGTTGCTCACCACGCCGAAGATGAACATCACCACAGGGATGGTGGGCTCCATGCGCCGCGGGATGCTGCCGCTGCTGCTGCTGTTGTTCATTTTGGGTCTCCTTGGTGGAACATCAGGCGCTCGGGTCCACCAAACGTCTCCAGATTTTACGCACGGAGGAGCTGCGCGTCCTGCAGAGCTCCTGCAGTGGATTCATGGTGAGAAGATACTAAAATGTTCTGGGAAGTTGTAGATACTCGAGTTGTTCTCCCCGCTAGCATTATGGGGGTGGTTTTGGGTGCTGGAGGTCTCGCCCCGCCCTCTGCTTTCGTGATTTTGTCGTCACTGCAGCGAGTGAGGGGTGGTGGAGATGGTGAAGGGAGGGGGAGTGGTCTAAGAGGCTTTAGACTGGCAGACTGACAATGAACACTGACCACCAGTAAAGTGGATTAGGGATATATGGGGAGGAAACTTTACGCAGAGCGATAAGCACCATTAAATTATCTCTATAAATAAACTGAGACAGACAAGTAGTCACTACACACATTTTTAGGGTTTCAGTTTCCTAGTCCCTGCTGAGAAGTACTGCCAATAGAATAGGACTAATCATGAACCTCTTGGCACCACGTCTAATGCCAGGTGTGGGCTAGAGGGGTATAAAGCCCCCCAGCATTGTAGAACTGTGTTCTCTGCTCCATCAAGTACTTTTGGAATGAGTTGGGGTCTTAGGGATGAGGTGGTGGTGGTGATCATCCAATATCCTGACACATTTGTCACTGAATGCAATCAAATCCTCACAGCAATGCTGCAAAATCTAGTAGAAATCCTCCCCTAAACAGGAGAGACAGTTTATTCATTCATTCATTCATTATCACACCCGCTTAATCCTTATCAGGGTCGCGGTTAGTCCCCTACCCCCTCAATGGGCGCAGGGCAGGGCATTACACTATCCAACTAAGCCCAGGACAGGGCAGAGACAGTTTAAAGCTTTTTTAATTTCAAAAGATACAATGAATAAGCAGGTGGCACAATACTTTTGTCCATACTGTATTATACTCTGTATTATAGAACATTTCATGGTAAAAGGACCAATTGACAGGAGATATTAGTCCATAAACAACCTCAATAAACACTATTAATCACTAGAATAGGAGATATTAGTC
>BRDA01092263.1:0-18530 GCA_036984385.1 Crenuchus spilurus
TATTGACATTTGCCATCTCCACATCATTGCATTCAGTTTTTATTCACAATTTGTTTAGTGTCCCAACTTTTTTGGAATCCGGTTTGTATAATTATCATATAAGTGGACTGAGGAACAAACAAGCATTTAGCACATTAGAATACGTTTTATTTCACAAATTCCACAAATTGTTTATCAATCAGTGGGTTAGAGATTAGTAGTGTGTTTCTGAATGTCTTCCTGTGGGGTACAGATTGAGTCAGTGTTTATCTTTTTTACAATGCACAGTCTTTATTATTCTGTATGGAATCTCAGGAAGCAGTTGCTAATGGATGTGAAACAGGTGGACGTCACATTTTTGGCACTTGGCTTTAGCTGTAATCTTTGCATCCTTGCATTTCCCTTTCTTTTCATCCATGACCATCCAGTGGGCTGTGGCATGCAGACACACATCAGGGACTGGATTGAATGTAGTGGGTCTTCTTCTCCTCTTTTCTTCATACCCTCTAGCAATTGTAGAACTGGGATGGCCTCTCTTATGCTCCAGGTTCTTGACACTTTTGCAAAAGCTTTCCACGATATATGACTTGAACATATAAAGCCTCATCTGTTCCTTGTTTGTCATGCCAGTGCTGCTGCAGTCTCTCTTATAGTAGAGCAGCCAGGCAGTCATGATGGTCATGTTGATAAAGTGGAACATCAGCTGGTGGTACCACTTCTTCTGAAATGTTCGCACATCAATTTCCTGTGAGCAATAATTGATAATCAGAATCAGCTTTATCAGAATCTTTGTCAGAAAGATAATACAGGAAAACATTATTATGCTGATATCTATATGTCCCTGCACATGTCCATTCATGAGCATGCTATTGTTCAAACAAAAGTGGTCTAACTGCACAATGTTGCCCTGAGGCAACGAATGAAAAACTTCCATTTCAGTACATAAATAAAGAAAAAAAGTGTATTTACTCATTCAATTATGCTTCTTCACATATTCATGCATATCACAGATATTTTTTATACAAAATTATTTACATATAAAAATGTTAAAAAGTAAAATTTATCTTACCTTTTGCTAGCAGTGTGTCCAAGACTGCTATGTTCCCAAAAAGGACTGTTCCACCCCCATGCGAAAGTCAAACCCACGCCCACATCAAATTTCAGTGGTCCCAAACTTATCAGCAGACTTAACATGTGATGTTTTAATTTTAAAAAATGAAAGAGGCAGTGTGGGGGCTAAAATAGTGGTTTGTTGCCTGAGGGCAACACCATGCCATAGAGGGTTAAAATGCCTGTTTTTTATTTTAAAAATAAGACCAAGATTACATTTTCAGAACCTTTTTCCATCTTTATTGTCACCTATAATCTGTACAATTCAATTAAAGAAACAGACTCATACACAACTGCCAATATTTAAAGTGATTCTGAGTAACCCCAAATACATTTCAGCTGTTCTAGTAGGATTTTCTGATATTTAATCAGTTGCAACTGAGCCACAAAGAGATAATTAATTATCAAATGGATCTCATTGTTGAAAGGTATCAGTCCAGTGAAAGGGACAAAACATTCTCAAGGCATTAGATGTACCATGGAACACAGTGAAGATGATCATCAAGAAGTGGATAACATTTGGCACAACAGTGACATTACCAAGAACTGGACTTTCCACCAAAACTGATGAAAAAACAAAAAGAAAACTGTTCCAGGAGGCTGCCACAAGGCTACAGCAACATTAAAAGACTTGAAGGAATTTCTGGCAAGTAGTGATTGTGCAGTACATGTGAAAACAATCTCACATATTATACATATGTCTGGGCTGACTGGTGGTAAGATGGAAGCATTTTCTTTAAAAAAAATCCAAACTCACCTGTTTTGCCAAAATCATGGGGGAACAGTATTTATCATATTGTTAATATGTTAAAGTTGTGTTTGGTGTAAAGCAAGCACTGTGCATCACAAAAAGAAATCAAAACCCACAGTGAAGCATGGTGGAGGCAACATTATGCTTTGGGCTGTTTTTCTGTAGCTGGTACTGGGACTTTAGTCAAGATGGAGAGAACTATGAATAGTTCCAAATAGTCAATTTTGACACAAAACCTTCAAAACATTGACTCTGCTAAAAAGCTAAAGATGAATTTCACCTTTTAGCATAACAACCCAAAGTATACCTCTACATTGACAAAGAATGGCTTCCCTAGAAGAAGGGCAAAGTGTTTCAATGGCCCACCCAGAGCCCAGACCTGAATCCAATAAAAAATATGTGGTCTGACCTGAAGAGGGATGTACAAAAAAGATGCCCTCACAATCTGACAGATTTGCAGCACTTTTACAAGAAAGAGTGGTCAAAGACTGCCAAATCAAGATGTGCTATGCTCATAGACTCATATCCAAAAAGTCTGAATGCTTTCATAAATTCAGAGGCACATCAACAAATTATTAGTTTAAGGGTGTCCATATTTATCATTTTTGTTCCTTATTATTATTTTTCCACCCTGAAATATTTCAGTGTTTTTCAGATTATAGGTGACATTAAAGGTGAAACAAGTTCTGAAGTGATTCATCTGTGATTCTGCTTTTTACAATCACTAAAACCTGGCATTTTATCAGGGGTGTGTAGACCCCTGTATTCATGGTAAAAAACTGAGTGGTCAGGTTGGTTTTTCGTAGGAGTTTTATGTCACATACACAGTCTCTGAAGGAGGATCCAAAACCTTTTGCTGGTTACTTGACAACAGCAGTTTTCCTAATGGCCCTGAAATAAACAGAAACACAAAAGCCACTGCAGAGCTCGGTGGCTAACATGGTTACACTCCAATCAGTCAGGAATCTATTTAGGTGGTTGTGTAGTTTATGAGGAACAGTGAGGATAGCACTTGAAATTGTCTGAGAACTGTAACTAGCTGTTTTTTTAACAACAACAATAATAATAATAATAATAATAATAATAATAATAGTACTTTTTATTTGTAATGCACTTTACATTTCAAGGAAATCTCAAAGTGCTACAGCATACAAAAATAAAATAAAAAACAATAATAAAAAAAAAAATAGATTAAAAAAAAAAACAACAACAAAAGAAAAACTGTTAGCAAGCCAACTGGCTGTTTTACTGAGAATAATACTGTACTACACTGTAATGCAGGTACCTCACATTAGCCTGCATATAACAAAATCCAAAGCAATGACAGTGTTAGCCATGTTAGCTACCATAGTCCCCACTAATTTGTTATTGTTGAAGTTATTTGGGGAGATTGAAAGGGGTGTGGTGATGAGGTGATTGACAGTTAATTTTTAAGGTTTATTGACAATTAATCCTGAGGGATGCAGTACTCTCACAGCAGCTAATGCTAAAAATCCAGCTCAGCTTATTTTACATTCTGTGACTCTGTTAATAAGACTTAATCTTCACTTTGACTTGTTTGAAGGGAAGTGATGTCTTGTTCAGCAGTAAGTTGTACTAACAAACACTCAGGAGGAAGTTACTGACAGTAAGTGGCTCATTTTGATATCTGATGTAGCGTATCTACACGGTCTGGCTGAGCGCTCCCGGCAAAAGGGGCATCACCCCAGCAGAGGGGGCGGAGTTTGAGCAGTAGCACTGTTTTCTGTTTCTACTGTGCTTACTCTTGTTGCTATTTGTATTGATTGAGCACGCTGTCTGCGACTGGCTGCCGCTTCTCACCGGAGTGTGTGTACATGAAGTGTGTTGATTGTAAAGCGTCCTTGGGTGTCTAGAAAGGCACTATATAAGTGTAATGTGTATGTATGTATGTATGAACTGTTTTCTAACCTAAAACACTGAAAATTGCAAAGGACAGCTGCAGGATTTCTGTTGGACTTTGAATTTGGCTGAAGCGGGTGCTGATGCATATGGCTGATTCATTTCTTACATGTTAATTGAGTTTCTCTTGCTGGATTTGTGGGTTAGTAATATGCTGAGATTGACATGTTCATCTGAAAGTTACACTTGATCTGGTAAATAAATCAGTTTTTGTAGTACACCTTCCTCTTGGGATGTTTGTGGAACAGTGAAAGTCAAAAAGGAACCATTTCAGTTTAAAGAACTTATTAAAAAAGAAAGACTGGGTTTCTACAAGAACTTTTTACATTTAAAGAACCCCTAAAAGATCTTTCAGGAACCTTTTGTTTCGAGAGTGCATGTCAACTTCAAGTCCAGCTACTCACATATGTTTTTATTGTACCTACTGCATCTCAAAAAATGAATATTGTGCAAAAGTTCGTTTGTAATTCGTTTAAAACAGTAACCAATTATATGTTCATTACATGTAAAGTGATTTCAATTATTTTTTTGTTGTTGCTCATTTTATTGTTGATCAGGTAGGGTTAGGGTAGGGCTTAAAAAAATCTGATTTCTAATTATTAAAATAAAACTCATTTTGAGTTTCACTTAATTACTATTCAAATATGAAAAACAAAAGATAAGCTTGAAGTATCTCGGTATACTTCTAAATATTCAAAACATCACATGTAACATAAGTTTACCTTTTTAATTGATTAACTTTTTCACAATATTCTGAGTTGCACTAATATAGTGTACATACTGAATCTAACATGAAAAAAAAAGTCCTTTCATGTGCACAGATTACCACATAATTAAGACTTTTTTTATGCCCTGGCCTTGTTTACGCTACTCAAGGATGGAGCATTATACAGCCAAGTTCACTTAATTGACTCATGGAATTAAATACTATTTCGTGGGTGGGTAAGGGGTAAGAAAGTATCTCTGAGCTATATACAATAAACATGTTTAAAATGTAGAAGGTGAAACTGTTACCACATTACACAAAGGAAAAAATGTTTTCTTAAAAATCTATGAGGACTATGGAGAACTGTGGACTTGTTGCTTGTTTTTTCTTCTTTATTTGAGCTTTTCTGCAATGTGATTTGTTGTAATTAATTGGATGATCTAGTAGGGGTGTAAAAAATAACCGATTTGAAACGGAAGACCGATTTTGACTTAAACAATGTGAATACATCGGTACATGGACCCCTGAATTGGTCTATTTGTAGCATAAACCGGCCTATGGCCAGATTAAATAGATATTTTTTTATATTTTTTTGGACCTGGCAACCCTGCGTCACAGTCAAGTTCAGTTTTTACACGAAGAACGGAAAACTAGACAAAATCGTTGCTGTTTGCAAAGAATGCAAAGTCGCATTCAAGTACACTCATTTGGTGAGACGACATTGTGAAAGTGGCGATGAAGCACCACTAGCGCAAAGACACGGCAGGACAAAAAAAAAAGAAAAACAGGACTTCTTCCAGCCAAAACGACCACAGCTCAGCTACAGCCAAAGTAATAACGGCTTCAATAACCCGGTTCATTGTCAAAGACTTAAGACCATACTGTGTGGTGGAGAATGAGGGCTTTGGGGACTTGATTAAAAATATTGGAGCCCCGGTACCACATCCCAACGCAACAGTATTTTACTGTTTCTGAATTCACATGTCAAATACAACTATACTAGTTCTCTAGTATTTCATTAATCTATCTGAGTGCAAGCAAAAACACATTTTTAGTATTAACTTATGTTGAATCAATGTAAAATTATCAATTTTAAACAAGTAACTCGTATTATTTCCTACCCTATTATACTGAACCAAATTGTATAAAAATCCTACTGAATCGGTCTAATTTAAAATATATTGTTTCTGAATCGTATCATACCGCGATTAATCGAGATACATATTGGATCATCATTTATTGGACAGATACACACCCTTAATGTCTAGCATAGGATTGTGAAAAAAAAGGAAGTCAAATTGAGGAAAAATTTTACTTAATGCCGGTCTCAACACATTTCAGGATTATGTTAAAAATGTTTACTCTGCATATTGCACTTACTTTGAGTATAAACCAAAACTAGAAAGCAGAACTGATATGCCTATTTTTGCACATTCAGCTGCACATAGTTGATTAAACCAAAAAAATGTCAAGGTCCCATTTTTGGAGGATTTTTAAAGTGTATTTAAAGCAGCAGCCAATTAACACTTGCCTCAGGTGTAGCCAAGACAAGTTCAGACACTTCTGAAGTCCCCATTTTGCTCCAATAAGCTTTTAATGAGTGACCTGATGATATTAATCGCTTCAAGTAATACTTTTGAAATATGAAATCTACTTCCTTTGCAGAATCAAATCTTTCCCTTTTATTTCCTTCACCCTCTACGCAATAAGATTTATACTCTGGGTCTGTAATGTTTAGTCAACTTGTTTAGAAAATCATGATGAACTCTAATGCTTGCTTTGCTGTTTAGACTCTTCTACAGTGGTGCTTAGAAGTTTGTGAACCCAGGGGTCAGCTGACTAAGGTGCTGGCAATATAATCAGAGATCATGCTGCTTGCCATCAGCAGCCGGGGCCCGAAAGAACAAAATTGGCCGTGCTCTCTCAACAATCACTACTATGGAATGTAGCTGCTGTACTATGCTGGCTCCTGCACCGACCATATTGGCTGGTCAGCAACAATGTATCAGTAGAAGCTGGAAAAGAGGTGGTGACTGACTTCACATGCATTGGAAGAGGCCTGTGCTGTTCTTCACCCTCGTAGAGTCAGGAACATTACAAGTGATATGGTGTGTCCTAGCAGATGGGTAGGTTGATTGGCTACTACTTCTACATGGGGTGGAATTGGGTTCAAAGTTGTGACTCCCTTCTGTAGCAATAACCAACTAATTATTTACAGTAATTGTTGATCAGTCCTGTACTTGAATTTTTGCCTATTCCAAATCAGTTTCAACTCCGTTTTAAGGTCCTTCCAAAACATTTCTCTTGGATTCATCAAAATATGAACATTCTTCTTCTTTAACCATTCTTTGATAGAACTTATTGTCTTGCTGCATGCCCCACATTCTCTTGAAATTCAGCTGACAGAGCTGACATTTTCCTTTAAAATTTACTGACATAATTGTGAGTTTATTGTTCCGTCAATGATGGAAAGCTGTCTTTGCACAGTTGCAGTGAAACAATCCCAAACCATGACACTACCACCACCGTGTTTCACAGACAAGGTGAAGTTTTTGTGTGGGAACGCAGCGTTTTCCTTTCTCCAAACATATGGCTTCTCTTTTAAACCAAAAATGTAAATTTTGGTCTAGTCCATCCACAAAAGACTGATCCATTAGCCTTCTGGCTTGTCCATTTGAGCTTTAGCAAACTGTTGACAGGCAGTAATGTTTTTTTTTTTTTAGAGCAATAGCCTTTTTTTCAACCCTGCTGTGCACACCATTGTTGTTCAGTGTTCTCCTGAATGTGGACTCATGAACATTAACCATATGAAACCAATGTGACAGGGGCCTTACTTTTATTAGAAGTTTCCTTGCAGTTCCACTGTGACTTTGCAGACTATTACACACATCCTGTTTGTGTGATCTTTGTTGGTCGACTACTCCTGGAGAGGGTAATAATGAAGTATTGAATTTACTTCATTTGTACACAATCTCATTGTCCAAATTCTTTAGATATAGTTTGATAACCTTATCCAAACTGGTGAGTATCAACAACTCTTCTTCTGAAGTCCTCCTTAGTTCACACCATGACGCACATTCACAAACATGTTATGAAAACCAGACTTTGCTAGATCCCTGTTCTTTAAATTAAACGTTACCGACAGCTGATGGTAAACCCACCGATTGATTACACCTGACAAATTTCACCTTCAAATTATCTGCCAATTGTAAAGGGTCACTTACTTTTGCCACTCAATAAATGACCATAATATTTGCCTCATTTGTTTTATTTTCTCTTTATCTACATCCAAGTCTTTTGTGATTTTAGGTCAGATTTATGCAGAAATATCGAAAATTCTAAACGGGTTCACAAATTTTCCAGCACCATTAAATGCAAATCATGAACAATAATCATTAGAGATAGTTTTTAACATCTGCCTACACAGACACTTTACAAACCAGAAGCTCATGAAAGTGTAATATTCAGGGGGGGGGCTAAATTTAGCTGAATACTGAACATTTGTCATGGTTTAAAACAAAAAGTTTCCATCACCACCATGAAATATGTTCAGCTACCTGCTGCACATAAAAAAGCCAAGCACAGTCTGAAAGCTACTGCATAACGACAGTGAAGAGTGAACAAATATTTGAAGCATTGTTAGTGGACATCCCACCAACATGACGAGGGAGATTTCCACAAAACAGGCTTTATGCCCAAAGTTAAGGGTTTTCCAACAGACTGTTTTCCCTTGGCAGATTTGTCTTTGAGCTCAATTTACCTGCTAAACTGAGAAATTCTGCTTTGTGAAATACCCCCTTGTCACAACATTACAAAAATGTTGCAAGAAAGCAACTTTGCAAAACATGTTTGCAGTGATGGATGCTTTGAATCAATTATCTTAATGTTTTGCAATTCTACTGGATACAGGTGCAGTACAAGTGGTGCATAATAATTCTTGTAAGTTTTGCAAGCAAACACCAACTAAAGTTGTAGTTTACTTTTGAGGAAAAACGTCACAATCATTTGACATTTTTAACAATGAATGTTTCAAAGACAGATTATGGAAATATGCCAGAATATTTCAATTTTACCTATCCTTTGACTGTCACATCTACAGCATACAGACAAGTCCAATTTCAACATAATCCAGTGTTTCCAAAAGGAAGCCTGATTTGTAAAAAAAAAAAAAAATCAAATGGGCAGGTGTTGGTTTAATTTTTATTTATTTCTTTTTAATAGAAGCCAATAGGCAGCTTCTTCCATTATAAGTGTGCTTCAAAGCAACAGTCTTCTGATCTGCTGAAGTGCAGTTGTATTATTGCTTGTGGTACTCAATCTGAATGCTATAGATGCAACAGACAGAATGCTCCATTAAAGTACTGTACACATTCATTTCCCAGTCTTAGTCAAGTTTCTCAAAAGCATCATAGCATAACTTTCACGGAAGTTGGCTGGTCTAACAGTACGGCCAGGAGAGGTGGTAGTTAAAAGCTTGATTTCTTTAATGCAAGAATCATTATTGTACATTAACAATTCAATGGTCTCTGCACAGCTCTTTTTTACAATATGTACCACAAGTCTATGTCAGCACCTACTGTTATTTACATTACATAATGTTACACTGGAGACAAAGGTGCTGGGGTAGGAAGGAGTGGATGGGGGGCAAGAAAAATTAGGGGATGATCGAAAGAACGCATAAAGAGAATGACAAAACTTCATAAGAGAAGAAAATAAGTGATTCAGGGTCGTGCTCAACAGAGTAAAGTACAGCTATTGGAGCACTTGTGCCTGCTACTTGAGCAGCAAAAATAGATGGCAAAACATATACAAATAAAATAACATAGTAAATAATATTTAAAATAAAAAATATGCATTTGTTGCTCCTTAAGCCGCAGTGTGGTAGCTGAGAGCTGGGGCAGTGACAGGCGCTGTTGGAAGAGGCAGGTACCACAAACGCACACATTACACATCTCTCTCTCACTCACACACACAAAGATTCAGGTGCACTTGCAGAGTCTCTCACACATATACGTAGATGAAACGGACAGATCCATGAGCCCGTACAATCACACTTGCACAGAACAAACAACCCCACACACATTCACAAGAACACTCGCACCATCTAAACACACTGCCCTTAATACACACATACAAATAAAAAAAAATTAAAAAAAAAACATTTCCCTGCACTCTGTAAAGTGTCAGTACTGCCTTAATGCAACCTTATGGACTCTTGACATTCATCCAGACAAAAACAGAATCAGAGTGAATGAAGGGCGTGTGCGTGTGTTTATGTAGACATAATCATATGGAAGGGCACTTCGGCCTCTGCACTGAGCTCCGCCTCCCACTGTGACCTCACTGGGCTCTTTAGACCAATCTGAGAAAAGCGCTGGACTGGAGCGAGCACTTGTTTTGTTTGTTTTTTTCCTTTTCTTTTTAATCAGTTGCTTATTGTTTCCTGGTCAAGAGTAAAGATGGGAGGATGACTGAGGAGTGGCTTTTTCGATTTTATTTTTCTCTTTAATTTATTTTAACTTTGCTTTTTTTGCTTTGTTTTTCGGTGAGAGCTCAGATCATCCTATTGCGTTTGTGAGTGGGTGAGTCTGTAATGACATCATTGCACTGGGCGGAGCTTCGTTTCCGAGTGCCATTGTCCAGGTGGAGGGCCATCTCCTCTGCGATGAAGGTATTGAGGTCGACATCGTGAAGACCATTCCTACGCCGCCCTGGGGCAGAGCTAGTACTCAGGTGTGTGGGTGACCCGGGCGCTCCAGAACGCATACTGATGCTTGCCATGGCACCGCTTAGACCTGTAACATATGCATACAAAGCGTGTTTTTTTCTTTTCCCCACCCTACACTGCCATCATGAACAAGCACAAAGGAACATATACATATTACCCCTTAAATGAAGGAAGTAGGCTGACCATATTTTACATATAAGAACATGTTACATTAGGATGAGTCAAATGTGCAAGACTGGTGCAATGATGTTACATTGCAAGTTAAGAGATGAACCTTCAAGGGGCTTTGATACAATTTACTAGGGCAACACAGTGAACAAAAATTACGTCAACTGTGAAAGTGTGTCAACATGGATTTTTACCATCAATTAATTGCTTACTTTACTCCATCTCTGAAGATGCCACACTTCCCTTCACTTTTGTAACTTCATAACTTAGAATTTAGTTTCATAGTAATTACTGGACAATCAATAAATGCAAAATATTAAAGATTGTTGAGGATTAAAGTTCATCACAATGTTCATACTGTTCATGTAATACATGCAGGCAGGTAAATAAGACTGCAGCACAAAACAAAGCAGTGGGTGCAATACGACTTCAGTGCTTTCACTGCACAATTAAAGAAGAACCTGCTCATCACAATGTAAATGATGGCAGTAGAAAAGGGAGAAGTTAGGAAGGTATAACAGGTAGATAATAGTTTAAAACAAATAAAAAGTTTAGATTACTTGTTACATAAATACTATAGTCTGTGCCTTGCTGAGCAAGTTCTCCTCTCTTCACGTCATGTTTCGTTTAGAACATTAATGACAATGCTTTGTACATATAAAAGACAGAATAACAAAACTTACCATGCAGAGCGATGGCCTCCCTGAAAGGCTGCAGATCTGTCTCCACAGATGAGCTTGTTTCTGAAGACGTGGGCCGGCTAGGTGAAACCATGGCCAATCTGGGTGGGGCCCTTGAGCTGCGAGGGGGCGGGGCCTTGCCACAAAGAAAGCTGATGAGGTCTTCTCGACGAATGGTCCGCCGCCTCTTCTTTACCCATGCTAGCACATCCTTGTTCCGCCGCTGATGACCTATCTGAATACCAAGCTCATAGCTTCTCTGGTGGGCCTCCACACTCTCTGTACAGAATAAAAATAAATAAGTGTGAAAAGGAGGACCTCAGTCTAATAGTGCATATTTTACACTAGCCAATATCTTAATCAAAGTTTATGCTGTAGCAATTTAATGGTCAATCTGGAGACCACACATAGCAATAGCTTCACATGTAGGTTCCAGAATGATCAACAGTTAAAGTTTAAGAAAAAGTATTGCAAATGCACCCCTGAAATGACTTGTGAAATATAGTGGCCATAAAAGGCAGCAATGTCATAATGCTCTATATGAAAATACAAATTTTACACCTAGACAATGACTTGTGTCCTTTCATGTTCTCATACTACACATCCAATCGGTACATTATATTACTGAAACAACACTAAAGTAATATGTTAGAAACACCCAGTTGTGCAATAGTACCAGAACAAGTCCATTGTTGTTTGGTAAGCACCTTATTACTACAGAAACAAGGCAGGTCAAGTAGCCCTTTCTCAGTTGTGTAGCAAGAGTCTATGGAACAGCAGGTTATGACAATTCCCATTAATGCACAAAGGAGTCCAATATTAACCAGTAAATATGTACACATTAGCTGCGTTAAAGGTACAACAATAAGAACAATAAGAATACAACAATAATAATACCTACAAGAGATGGTTATATTAGTACACGTAATATGCATAATAGTAAGTGGTGGAAACAGACTTTTGTTTGAATTGTACATCTCACTAGAGCTTTTGTTCACACGATGGACACCTGACCTGATTTTGTGTTTGTTTAAAATTCTTATAGCTATGTTGTAACCGTTGTTTTGTTGCATATTTAACAATTTCATTAAGTAATAATTGTTTTGAATATGACATTCTTTACAGAAATGACAGAACCAGAATTTTAGTACATATTCTCTAAGAAAAAACTCCTGACTGTAAACCATTGATACAAACACTCAAGCAAGACCGTTCTTTAGTTTATGGGTGGTGAACAACTGACATGAAAACACTTGACATACTCATGAAATCAAATACAGAGAGAGTCAGTGCACATAACATGGGATTTATGTACAATCTGTAGCTAGTGTGACTTCTAATGTGATCAAGCCGACGAATGCTTAGATCATCAATATTTTAACCCTGTCTTAAACTGAATGGTCACAGATAACACTGCTCTGTACTAGAAGGTTCGCAACCACCTCCGAGACATTAACTTGTGTCCTTAAAAACAATAAAGAACCTAAGACATTACACTGACAATTATAACAAAAAAATGATCGCAGGTTAATGTGAAACATTCGTTAAGCATAAAGCACAAAGCACCTCTACTGAGGAAGCAATAATGCCTGATAACAGTACCTTAAAATCATCCGACACCATAACAGAAAACATTGGGAAGTTGACATTGTGCTATTATGTAGCTCATTAATTAACTACTCTACAGCAGCAGTTCACTGGAAAATGTAGCAGCTTGGAAAAATAGCCCTTGTTGTCATGATCAGGAGGATAAACAGACACACCCTCATCATGACTTGTTTAGTGGTTATAAGAGTCACAGTCTCAGTTCAAGTCCCCTGCTATGACCGTCCAATAGTCTCAGCTCAAGTCCTCTAGTCTAACAGTATCAGTTCATGTTCCAGTTCAAGTCCTCTGCTGTAACAGTGACATACAGCTCTGGAACAATTAAGAGATCACTGCAATTGTCCAGTTTCACTGACTTTAACATTTATATGGAAGTGCTTGGATAATGGAAACACGTTCGTATCTTTAAACAAAACAATATTTGGTAACTAATTTTTTATGTTCTCCACCTTGCTCCTTCACGACTGGATGATTTTAGGGGCAGCTGTGGCCTGGTGGATAGGGATCCAGTTTTGTGATCAGAAGGTCGCTGGTTCAATTCCCTGGCAGGCCCTGACTGACGTGCCCTTGAGCAAGGAACATAACCCCCAACTTAAATTCCTCTGTGTACAAGCACATTAGCCAGTGACTGCACACTTATGCCACATTTTCCTTAATGCAAATACAAGAGCCTCTTCACTTTGATGTTTGAGCATCCATCTTCCTCTTGATCACATTTCAAAGTCTGGACAGGTCTGGAGTGAGCTGGACATTAAGAGTTAAGAGCAGTTTCCTAATTTCCAGTGTCCACCTTCCTTAAAAGTTGTAGTCTCAGTTCAAGTTGCTTTTGGTCATACATACTATGAGACTAAAGCCCTACAGTCCTGGTTGAAGATGCTCCAGTGGGGTGTTCATGCCATAAGCTTTCATGTGTAGTGTAACAGCAGCACTAATCAGTCCATTTAAACTCACCTTTATAGAGGTTGGTGACGGCAGTAGCAGCATTCTGAAAGGGAACCCACAGTGAAAGCCCCTGTTGCTGACATACTCTATCTGTGGGGAGGGAGAAGAAAGGACAGGAAATGTTTTATCCTTCCAAGAACAAACATGTCATCATTTCCCGTCCGTGTTCAGGACACTGACATTTACAGACGTGCATATAGAGCAACTGAAATAGCTCAAAATCTGAAATACAACTTTAAACTAACTAAATGGGTTCCTATTGAGCCTATGCTATAACTTGAGATGTAAATGTTGTGTAGGACGGCGCTACGCCATTTTGTAGGGAGTAGGTTTAGTTTATCACAAAGATTGCACCATGTAAGCAAAGACTGAAAGCTTCGACCACAGCAAGCCTGTGTCAGACATAACCAACACCAAAGTGTTAGTCTGCCTGCCAACGTATCCATAGTAATAGTTTAAAAAAAAAAAAACAAAAAAAACAAGCTCAGTGTAGTCCACATAACGATAATCAGAACACAATAACTAATACTAAACTGTACAACTGAGCTAGCCGAGGCTAATCCTTCCTTCGCCATTTTGTTGTAGCATTTATATTAACGTTTTCTCTTCACGTCGTGTGATTCTTACACACGTCTGCCTTCAGCCTCACTGTCTGTCCCTGTTCGGTACATAAAGAGCAGAGTTTGACAGCGGACAGGCTTTGGCTGTTAAAACTGTCCGAGTTATTTTCACCCAAAGGAACTCCTCCCTGGACTTCGCCATTTTGTTTCGCCGGAGAGCTAGCTGTGTTTTTAAACAATACACAAACCACGGACAGTGTGGTGACTTCTTTACACAACACCTGTTATAGCCCATTAAAGATAACGTGACGGCGTCAAGAGTTTTCTTTGCTTAAGTGGAGAAAATATCTGATTAGTGCCACCGTATTAGCAATCGACGCTAGTCAGGTTAGCTCAGCTCAACTAGCGACCTTCACTAGTGAGACATAACAAAATTCACTTTAATTTGATTTGAACAGGCTCATGAGGGCTTGTTAACAAACAGTGAGGTCTCTGCTGGCTATGACAGTGTTGGTTTTAGCAGCTATTAGCCGCTGTCCTTTGTTTGCCGTACAAAAAGTGGGGAGCTGCCAGATAATGCTAACGCTAGCCAGGCTAAGCTAACCGTTAGTTTAATTAAGCGTTTTGTTCTCGCTTTGTCCGATGCGGACCTTTATAGAGCTGGGCGACCGCCGTGGCGGAGTTCTGGAAGAGATGCCAGAGTTTCTGCTGGCTCTGTTCGACATCCTCTTCGCTCGGCTCGTCCTGCTCGGCCTCGGCCAGGCACTGCCGCTCCCACTTAGAGAACCAGTGCTCGGGTCCGTGCTCCTGGATCTCCGCTTCGCTCTCCTCCTTCTTCTCCTCCATCGCTGCCGACGCTCACACCAACCTGCAACTTTAACTCTCGTTGCTTAAGATTAATGTTAACGTTTTAGATCCAAGTCTTTTATTTTATGAGCGACTGTTCCGTCGCGGCCTCATCAGAAAGGTTGGTTTAGGCTTCAACTGCCATAGTCGGTCGGTCCGTCCGTCTCCTCCACCGGCTCACAAACAAAACTGAAGAGAAGAAAAAATAAAACGACGCAGAAAACAACTCCAGCCTCGTTGCTGCTCCGGAAGCCCCGCCCACTCTCGTCATACTCCAATCTCATTAGTTATAGTCACTAAAGGGCGTGGTCTAGATCAGATCCTTCACTTCTGATTGGTGGATGCTACCAGTACATTATGTCGTCTTAGAAAAACAATGTTGACACAGCCCGTGTTTATACACTTTCAAAAGAGTCTTGACATAAATTTCGACCTCAGCACAAACACATACAAGTTTCCGTGAGTCTCTGAAACAGATTTTGTACAGAAAATAAAAGTAATGTTTAAAAATCACGTCGTAAATGGTCATTGTTTTGATAAAGTCGGTGGACCGCAGAGGGTGGTGTTCCCTTCAGCTGACTGGGTGAAGGCTAGTATGGCTTCAGTGATTAAGCAAATCTAGCAAAAAAACAACCGATTATGCTTTTAAAACGACCATTTTCTTTATTGCACGACAAATCAGCCAACCCACATGAATGTAAATACAATATAACATGAAGTGTGTTGTGAAATGAAAACAGGCTGCAGCATTTGCCTATAGGCCAACCTTGACACTGTCAACATAGACTCCAAGTGAGCTACAGCTGTACCATCTGCTTTAATTACTTAGATCAAAGCAACCTAAAGGGGGCGGGGTCAAAACAAAATGTTCCTGCACATACATTGAAACTGGTTTGTATATATTATATATGCCTTCTGCCAAAGACTTCTGAAAGTGAACAATTGTTGGGTGATCTACAATCAGTGTTGGCTGGAGCTCAGTTCTGGGCTCATTTGCAGGCTCATTTTTGCTGAGGACTGATTGCATTTCATACATCAGTTTTCTGTACTCAGGTTTGGAAAAAGTTAAGTTGATCAGTTTATTGCTTTTCATTATTTTCCTTTGATACAAAAGAACAGCATGTTTGGATCATTTCACCTTGCACCAAGAAGCATGGCAAGATACACTACATCAAACCACTAATGATACAAAATGAACCAATCACACAACCTTACATGTGGTGCCAGCAGCAGATATCTTTCCTATGTGCAGTGACCCAGCTGAGTTCTCCTGAAGTGAACCTCAGATCATCTATTTCAGGAATATCAGAGATCAGTTATCCACTGCAGGGCTGAAGTGTTGTAAACATGAATACTAATAATTCCAGTGGTATTTCCATGCAGTTTGGAATACACAGTAGGAACCATTCTTAGCCTGGTTTCCTCAGTATGGTTAGTTAACTGTACTGAGATCCTCAAAAATATTCAGGCAGAGTGGCGACTTAGCTGTTCACAGCCTGCTTCTATGTTTACATTGCTTTTGTGCATATACCACTTCTTATGTGTTTTCAATAAACAAAAACAAATGGAAAGTTCTGTTTGTTTACATGGTCAAGAGATAAATGAACCTAGTGTACAATTTTCATGCACTGTATGTCAAACCATCAATTTAAATATTGTTAAATGTTGTGATGCTAATAGAAAGAAAGGAGTTGGATATTTAGATTTTTAGACATTGGATTTAATTCTGCCTAAATAAAACTCCACTGATAAACGTTTAAATGATTGTACTTATATACAGAAGTCAAGTGATGGGTGTTGAAAGTACAAAAAGTTGAAAAACCTATATTCTAACATTGGCAGGCTAAAACGCCAGAGGTTTTGTTTGGCTAACAGATTCCAGTGACTGATATGTGAGTTTAGCAGTTACTGTGTTATTGCCAGTGGTGGACAGTAACAAAGTACTTTTACTTGAGTACTGTACTTAAGTACATTTTTTGAGTATTTTTACTTTACTTGAGTATTTATTTTTTGGTGAACTTATGACTTTCACTCCACTACATTTCAAAGATCAATATTGTACTTTCGACTCCACTACATTTCTAGGAAGCTTGCCATTACTCGTTCCTTTTGGATCAGCGTTAGAGTTGAGCCGGAGACTCGTTTCAGATGAGTATCTGGTACAGATAAAGCATTATTGCCGAGTATCGAGCAAGATACGAGTATAACTCGTCAATATCCACACTCATGCTGAAGGAAAGTCCTCATTGGGTAACTGACTGTCTTCCCGATCTGTGATTGGCCAGTCACACAGAGTGCCTTCCCCTCCCTACACAGACACTGCAACCAGAATTCTCTGCAGCCACAGTTGCCAGATTCGCGCCAAATTGGGCTTGTTTGAAAATCCAGTCGCAGGTGAAAATTCAGGGGTGGCGGGGTGCGTTTTTTGGGCTACTTTTAAAAATTACCGCAGCCGCCAAAAAACATTAAAAAAGTCAACACGGCAGCAAACGTGTACAAGTCAATACTAAGGAAGATTGATTACAACAGTAAGAAGGAGGAGAACATAAAAAGTTTGAAATGGAGGAGCCCTTAAAAGTCACGAAAAAAGGAGAGAAGGGGAAAACAGAAAATGGCAGTTAAAATTGTGTACGCGTGAGCTTGAGTGAAATTAAATAACAGAAAGAACATTCCAAAAGTTCATAATAGCTCTTCATGTAACCAGATTTCACAAGGTGATGAAAAAAATGGTAACAAAGAGGATCAGAGGAGAGAAGAGAGTTTAGGAGGGGCAAAGACAGAAATGAGTAAGTAAAAGTTTTTTCTTTTCTTTTGCTAATTATGTTACTATTAAATGTTCTTGACTGGGATATAAAAGTTATTTAAATGTTATCATATTATTAATGACTTTAAGATAAATAGCAATACTGATAATAAATCCCTTATAAACAAAATAATAAGTCGTACACTCATAGTTGTTTTGCCATTTTCTTCAAACGTGTGACAGACATATACAGGGGTGTGGTAGTGGGGGGGGAAGTGGGACTGAGTTACCAGGGCCCCAAGTGGGGCGAGGGCCCTTGAGGAGTCTGGAATTTTTTTTTCTTTAAATATTAAAGGAAATAATATTTGATAATAGGGGCGAGGGGCCCTGGGCACTGCTTGTCCATAGGGGCCAGAATTTGGTGCCACGCCCCTGGTCATATATTTTGGGCTATTTTAAGCTTCTGAAGGGCCGGTTTTAGACTGACTTTGGGCTGGATGTTTTTGTTGGACCTGGCAACCCTGTCTGCAGCCACTCACACACACACAGACAGTGATCTCTCTGTGCTTGGCTTCACTCTAGCTCACTGCTCTGTTCAGTACTCCTTAGGTTTTCTTCAGCTCGCCTCTATTTCGATGTTTAAAGTTACTTGGTAAACTGGTTTCGTAACGTACGCGGTGCATTTGACAAGACAGAGCTGAAAACGGCTCCACTCTGGTCGGGTTTTTTTTACCATCTGCTTTCTCTTAGTTTGGCTGGTGATATAAAGTCAGTTGGAGAACTTTGCTCGTA
>BRDA01092269.1:2180-17004 GCA_036984385.1 Crenuchus spilurus
GAAAAAAACCCCCCTAACCCCTGAATTTTCACGCGTGACTGGATTTTCAAATTTGGCCTGAAAACCGCGAACCTGGCAACTGTGCTCTGCTGTCTCGTGCAGCCTGCTGTTGGAAACAGTGCCTGTGTTGCCAGCTTCCACAGTATCCCCCATGTGGAAACAACGTTAATTGAGGCAAAATGAGAAATAGAAGGCAAGTGCTTAGAATGTTGAGCGCATGATATGTCTCTGCAGCATACTTTAAAAATACTTTGGCTGTGCTGGCGTACTTTTGTAACCGGTCACGAGAGCCACCAATAAAGCACGGCGATCCGCATGTGGCTCGGGAGCCACGCAATGAGTACTAGACAAACTTTTTTTAAAGACGTACCCTGGTTGAAAATTGCACATCTCATTTTTTTTGTAATTAATAGTTGTTGTTCCCCTCTGGCATCAGTGGCCCATCGGCACCACTGTTATTCTGATGGGAGGCACTTGGTGTAATAGAAGTCCATTCTCAATACCTTCACTAGAGCAGCTGTAGAACATCCCACAAAGTTAGTGGTTTCTGAGATGCTGCCTCCACCATCCTTCACATGGTACACTATTATCATGTCTTTTGAACATCAGTCACATCACGGCCTTTATCCATCATGATGGTTTTACTCTCTGATACAACTGACTATTGGGTTTACTTACTTATACATGCAGTAAACCCTGTCACATGTCATCTGTGAAGTCCCGGGTGGAGTTTAATCCAAACCAGGGTGATCATAATATTATGATATGACTGTTAATGCAATGTCTGTTTTTTTAATCTAATAACATACATATAAGTAATGTTGTTATTATGAGTAAAGATATGTTTATCAGTCATATCACTACCTGCTTGGTGAAGCTGACACTAGGGGGAGCTCTAACATTGTTCTACATTAATAAGGCTGCCTCCAAACTGTTACACAGGCTTTTGTTCAGCACAAGCTCAGCAACAACAGTGTCAGAACAGTAAGAGTGTCATAAATCTATATTCAGATTATCTTCTCTAAACCTGTTTTCAGATGTGCTGATATATTGTAAAAAACACTCTAAACATTTCTAGCTAAGACTTTTGAGCTCTGAACTGAATAAACAGAGGTGTTGGCTACACACTGTTCATTACAGTTTTTAGATATTGTATGTGGTTTTATTTCTAAAGCTTAACTAATGTGAGCTGACACTATGTTTCACTCAGCAGTCCTAACATTGCCCTGCTAAGATAAACCGTAGCTGTTCAGGTGGTCTCATGCTATTGTTAGTCTGAAGAGAGAACTATACATTAACAATCTGTACATCTGCTATTGAGCTTGTCTCTCTTTCAGATTGAGAAGTTGAAGAAACAGTCTCGTCAGCTCAGCCCGGGCGGTGGTGAGGTGAAAGTTACAACGACAGTGAGCACTCGTGGTCGAGCTGCTGAGCCGGTGAAGGTAAAACCCAGACCAGGAGGACGCAGTAAAGACAGTCTGCGTCTGCTCAAGGATATGCGCTCTCTACAGACGTCCTTACGAGCTGACCAGGTGTCCTGGGACTACTGATACTCAAGCAACACTCTACAGCTATAATGTACAGTCACACTCTGGGAGACTGCACTGGAGACTTCTGGCTCCAGTGGGTCCATGCATGTGAAGGTCATCCAGGACTGCTGACTGGAATAAACTGAGCAGCCAGTACAGCTCAAAACAATAGAACATTCCTGTTTGTCCTGCTTTCGGTTGTCTGTTTGTATGTTGAATTTATAACTAGGGTTGCGCAATATATAAAGTATTATTCTTTCTTGTTCACAATATTCATATTACAGAAGGCAAGATGCAGATGAGCCTCTGGAGCATTTTTGTGCACCATGACTTCCTGTGTAATGCAGACCAGGCTCAGTTGAGTAAACAATATATTTTTAATATATAAACTATGTCACAATCACTTTGTTATTGTGCAGCCCTAGACTTAATAAGTTAATCCACTACTTCAAGGACCAGTGTCCTGGCTGGACAATCAGCCTTACCTTGTATCTACACTCATAGTCCATTTCAGCTCCACTGAGCATACAGAAGCACTTTGTAGTTCTACATTTACAGACTGTAGTCCATCAGTTTCTGTGTATTCTCTGTTAGCCTTCTTTCAGTGATCAGTATTTATGTGGTGGATCATTCTGAGCACTGATGTGGTGATGTGCTAGTGTGTGTTGCGCTGGTATGAGTGCATGAGACACAGCAGCACGTCATTGAGAATAGTCCACCAGCCAACACAATCTGCAGCAACTGATGAGCTGCTGTCTCTGACTTTACATCTGCAAGGTGAACCAACAAGGTAGGCGTGTCTAACAGAGTGAACAGTGAGAGGAGACAGTGTTTAACATCTCCAGCAGCTCTGCTGTGTCTGATCCACACTAACTAACACACCACCATCGTGCAAATGTCTTTCACCATACAAATAATAGCTGCTGTGTGGTGGTCCTGACCTTTGAAGCCTGTGGAGCTGATAAAATGGACAAGGAGTGTGTGCTGATGGATGAATGTTGGGGCTGCATTTAATTTGACTTCTGAATTTTTTAAGACCAGACTGATCATTTCTGCCCATCACTATAAGCAGTATTTTTAATGACATAAGTGGCCTTACTCTCTCAGTCTGTTTGAACAATGACCAATTATGTGGCACTGGATTTGGACCAGAGGGTCAACCCAAACTGTTATCAGTTGTTGCATTTAGAATAAGTTGACTTTTTGTATAAATGAATGAAGTTTGTTTGGTAATGCAGTGCAGTGCTTGTTTAATGTTTACTTTTACTTTTATGTTTCTAATATAACAGCAACAATGAAATCCAGCCATGCAAGTTTTATTTTGGATTCAGATTAAAGAAGTGAATCAAATTGCAATATTCTCGCTTCTCTAAACAATCAGTGTCAAGTCATAGAGACACAACTCTCATAGCAAGAATATGAAAGATGCCTGAAGGTCCTTTTAAAGAAAATTAAAGAATGGTTTGGACTATGTTTAGACAGCAAGCTCAAATCTGATTTTTGGACTATCTAGATTGATTTTTGTTAGTCTGGACAGACAAAACCACATCAAATCAGGTTTTTTTTCAGGTTTGAAGTCTGATTACAGTCAGATTTGTATAGATCCACCACAGTCCAGACGATCTATCCACTCATCGGATTTCTACGTCTTGTGCATCACTTGCAACGTGACAAAGAACAACCGCGTCAAATCCAGAGTGACAAAAGTGCGGGTATCCAAGAAGTGTGTCCCAGGTTGCCAGGTCCCTAAAAACTCTGCCACTGACAGAAAGCATGCCTACACAAGCTTACAACTGACCCAAAATATATTCAAGAGACTAATCGCAGACGTGTGAGGAAGCGAAGCTATAATGGCTTCACTACTCTTACATCTTATTTTAATTTGACTTTTCCTCATTTTCTACATAACTAAGCTATTCTGTAATTAACACAATACTTTCCCTTCTATTCTGATCTTATCTATATTCCCAGATCCTCCAGTAAAACAGTTCAAAACCTGTGAAAATCTCAACCCTGAAGCCACATCACCAGTATTGCTGTATTTACTGAGGCCTCCTTCATTACCACAACAACCCAAACAGAAAGTTTGGTGATGTCTAGACTGGTAAATCCAATCTGATCACTTACAAATAGGACAGTGATCTCAGCAGATCAGATTTGAGTTATTGAATGAGAATATTGTGAAAAAAGTCGTTCATAATTTAAATTAAAAAGATAAACCATATTAAAAATAAATCATATTTTATATTAATTGCATGTGAAGTGACATTGTATGTCTTTTCATTTTACTTTTGATCAGTCTGACTTCAAATTATAAATGCAGACTGTCAGATGATGATAATCTGTGATGGTGAGTTTGAGTAAATGACTATAAACAGTATAAATAGTGAATCTCTCAGACTACAACTGTCACATTCCTAATATCAACACTCCTGAACCAGAGACAACATCACAAGTGTCTTACCTGGACTAAGCAGAACCAGAACTGGACTGTTACTCAGTACAAAGTCCTCTTTTCAGATGAAAGTCACTTTTACATTTCATTAGTAAATCAGCTGCTAGAGTCTGGAGGAAGAGTGGAGAGACACACAATCCAAGTGTCTGAAGTCCAGTGTGCAGTTTCTGCAGTCTGTGATGCTTTGAGGTGTCATGTCATCTGCTGCTGTTGCTCCACTGTGTTTAGTCCAAAGTCAACACAGTCGTCTACCAGGAGATTTTAGTGCACTTCATGCTTCCATTTGCTGACCAGCTTTATGGAGATGCTGACTTTTCTCTTCCAGCAGCTGCTCACAAAACTACTGACCATCATAGTGCTATGACTGATTCATGAGCCAAACTGATTAACATTAAAACATTACATTTCTCATTTTACATGTAATTAATAGTTTACATTTCTGAATGAAATTATGAACAAAATGTCAAGATTTAGCATTTTTGCATGTTACTGCAGTTTGCATACAGGCCATCATCATCCTCATTGATGATGAGTCTATATACTCTATCAACATACAATCATGAGCCAAAGTATTACAGATGAGGTGAATCATTTATGTAGTAACAACACCACGTCAGACTGTAAGAGAACTCTCAGGTCTTGTCTTGTTGAACGCAGGAGAGAAGGTAACATATCAAGACCTGAGTGATTTTGACCCAAATGCTATGGACAAATGACTTCATTTGAGCATCTCTGCAGGCTTGTTGAGTGGCCTCTACTTTGCCCAGACATCAATCTGATTGAGCATCTGTGGCATCTGCCAAAACAAGTCCAATCCAAATAGACACTTAAAGAATCTGCCACCATATTTGAGGAAAACCAACAGCACATTAACAAAGTAACATGATTTGTCTCTTCAAACAAAGACTAGAACTGTACAGACTCTTATCTTCTCTGTGTTTTTTTATGGATGTAGACAATAAAAAGCAGGACAGGAAGAGTATTGATGTGTTTGAACTTTGGTTTTGGAGACTTTTGAGAAAATTGTGGACAGATAAATGGATCAGGGATCAACTCAAAGCTCAGTTTTGACTTGAAGTCCAGAGAACCAAACCAAACATCTTTTATTTTGGACACATTATGAGAATACCCAGCTCGCTTAAGAAAACAGTTATACTGGAACAGTTGAAGGTAAAAGAGCAACAATATTTAGCCAAGCACCAAAAGTGTTTGTTTTGACATTTTTGGTTGCATAATTTAGGTTGCCAATTATTCAGCTAGTTTTTACACCAATATTTAGGTACCAGGGGTGCAAAAACTGAAAAAAATTAAACCTATTTAGTCTGGGTCTGCAAATATGAAATGTAATGACTGGTTCAGGATAATGCTCAATAAATGACTTTTAGCCACACCACCATGGGTGTGACAACGCCAACTAGTTTGATCTGAGCTCGGCAATGTAGCCTATGGAGAGTGGATTACTATTATTTTTGAAGCTAACATCCACTTAATGGTGGCAAAAACATGAACTTCCAGTAAAACGTCAGCTTTGGTGAGTGAAAGTGTATTTTATCATGTGTTTGTGCTGCTGTGGTGTTTGGTCAGGTTGTGTCAAATGGAGTGTTTGTGCTGTTTTTACAGACGTTCGTTTGTCTTTAAAACGCAAACATTGATCAAATTAGATGTGTATAAAAGCACACAGAGGACATATAACTTAGATTTTAAATTATAGGTGTTACACCCTGAGAAGACCGAGGTCTACTTTATGGACACAAACGCCAGCACGTCTATGGTGCTATGCTAACGTTGCGTGGTGTCCATGAGCTCTACAGTCTGTACTGAAAGGGACGGGGTCAACAGTGCCTCATTTACATAAACACACCTCCTTAAAGCCTGTTGTTCAGGCCTGAATACACCAAACAGGCTTATATGACTACTAACTTAAGCTATTTTAACTAATAAATGTGACATTTAAGCAAAATATTAACTAAAGATTAACAAGTTAAAAGGGGGATAATATGTCCAGTTTAAAAGAAAACAGGATTTAGTCCTTATTTCAGTTTGCAAATGACTATTTTATGTATTACAGTTAGTTTGATGGGAAACGGGTGGGTTGTTTTGGGATTGGTGTTTGTATGTAATACCTAAATAAATAAAGCTGTGATATTACAGTTTTATGTTTTAAATGAGACTCAGAAGGTACCTTGATTTGTCTTATTTATTAAATACCTTTTTTTCTTTTACTTAAAGGCACAGTATGTAGTTTCCAGTGACATCTAATGGTTTAGTTTCCATATTGCAACCAACTGAAGACTCTTTCCACAGCCCCTCCCTTCCAAACACGAAGGAGTCTCTACGGTGGCCGTAAGATGTCATACATCTTTGATACTCCCGAACGCGATGTCTAATAGCAGCTTTAGAGCTAGTGATATGTCAAGTGGTAAGATTAATTTTAATTAGAAATTTAGGAAATGTAATATGTAAAATTATCATAGTTACAATGCAGACAAAACATATTTTCTGCACTTCAGTAGAACTATTGTAAACGTTAGCTGTTTTCTGTACAAAGTAAACGCATCAAACTGCTTAACTGTAGACAGATAATGCAGGCAGGATACACATTTTTCTCTTTTCAAGGTAAGCTTGCCATGCTCTGAAGAAGGCACTTCAGCCGATGAGTTCACACAACGAGCTCATATTAGCTAAGCTCACGAACTAGCGCGCAGCTATGAATCTTCCGTTCCACCTTAAATGCTGCAGTAGTGTTCAGCTCCGATATGCTACAATGTCCTGCAGCACCATTTAATGTGGAATGGGGGGAAAACACTGCGCACACGAATATGAAGCTAAGTTTCATCATGTTTTCTTTTCTTTGACGATTGAAGTTGTGTTTTCTCTTCTTGACGAGAATAAGAATGTTCCGCCATCTTAACAAATAAACCAAGAAACCTTTATTCTTGCTTCTCCTCCGTGTATTTCTTCTTATTGAGGTATATGTGACCCCGCCACGGAAAACCAGGACAAAGTCATTCTTTTTTTTTCAAAATAATTTTTTTTTTTAATTTAAGTTTTGTTTTTGATCAAAATATGTACTCCGATAGATATCTGAGACTGTTATCTTTCATTTACAGCAATAATACAGAGTGGCTAAGTTTTGTCGCTAATGTGAGTGACACGATACCTCAATAAATTGCCAAGTGACTTTGTCCTGGTTTTCCCTGGCGGGGTCACATATGTTTATTTCTTCTTCTTCTCCTGTTTTATGTCAGCCAGCAGTAAAACAAATCTACAGCACCATCGAATTTGAGTGGCCAATTCGTCATTACAACACAAACATTTTTTGCTAGCCTCGTTTGTGCTTTTCGAACTACTGTAGAAACATGGCACGGCGGGCTCAGTCAGTGTTCGACCCGTGACCAATGTAGATATAAACAGCTTATTCTAAGGTAAAATAATCAAATTACTTCTTAGTTTATAATGATTAGATGTGTTTTTAATAATTTTTATTAGTGATTATTTTAAATTCTGCTAAAAGATAACCCGAAATATTACATATTGTGCCTTTAACACTAGCATTCCCAAACCGACGAAAATTTTTGTCATGATAGTAGGGTGTGTTCAGGGTCTCTCCCTCTCTTAATCCCCTGCTCAGGAATGTTAAGTAATTATTTAAATGACTGCTTTTAGTTGATTATTATTTTAAGGTAAAATAGTTTTACATACTTTTAAGTCCAGTTTTTGGCTGCTCTACCCAAATCTTCTGCTGTTATGATTTGCCCAACTTTGTAGATTCATCCAGCGTTTCTTCTGAAATCCCAGTCCTCTCTTTTGGCAAGACTTTAGACTTGATGTTGGAGGATTTGATTGCTTTTAGCTATGAGACCATTAGTGAGGCCAGATTAGTGAACTTGGGTCATTAGTTCTGGATCGCAAAATTCAGTCAAACTCAGAGGTATTCATAGTATCATTCATAGTTATGTAAGAAAATGCCCCCGTCTCCATATTGGTAGGCAAGCTGAAACAGTGTGTGTTTACCACACAAGTGCATCTTAGAAACATTAGAATATGATGGAAAAAGTTCACTTTGGTTCATAATTTAATTCAAAAACTGTCAGATATTTTATATGTATTACATGTAAAGTTACATATTTCAATCATTTTTTGTTTTAAAGTTGATCATGTTTGAATAGTAATTTAGTAAAATATAAATATTTTAATAATTTGAGATGATGGATTTCTAATTTTCATGAGCAATAAGCCAGACTGATCAACATGAACAAGAAAGCCGGTTGAAATATGTCATATTATGTGTAATTAATATAAAATATTTTTTAATTAAATTATTAACAACATTTAATTAATTAAAACTTAATCAAGATTGCAGGCAGACAGAGGTGTTGGCAAAGGTCAAAATTGGAAGTACATTTGATATATATAAAACATGATTGAAGAATTACAACAGTGAAATTAAATCAGCATGGAAAATTATTTTTCTACCTTAATTGATGCATATAATAATAACTTGACAGCTCTGTTCAGAAGTATAGACCAGCTAGTAAACCCCAACTTTTGTGTCTTTTCTGAATGTGTCTCAGCTGAAAAATGTGATGAGTTTGCAACATTTTTTTATGGACAAGATGACCAGTATAAGGCAGAATATAGTAACTAGCAGTACCGCACTGTCAACCTCAGTATCAGTTAATCATCCTAACTGTAATATGCCTTGTTTCCAAGAAATTGACATAACACTTTTTGATGTGATTTCATCACTAAAATCATCTGTATGTGCTTGACCCTTTACCTATATACTTCTTTAAGTAGGTTCTGAGTTCAATATCTAATGATGTTCTAACAATTATAATTCAGTCTCTGCAATTGGAGAATTCCCTAGTACTCTTAAAACTGCAGTGGTTAAAGAACAGAAGTTTTGATCCCACAATTCTTAATAATTAATGTCCTATATCTAACATTCTTTTTCTTGGTAAAATCATTTAAAAGGTTGTTTCAATCCAAATAAATGATTACTTTAATGCAAATTGAATGAATGACACTTTTCAGTCTGGTTTCGGAGCCCTCCACAGCAGTGAAACATTACTAGTTAAGGTCGTAAATTATCTGAGATTCAATAAAGATGCAGGCAACCTCTGTTCTTTTTCTGCTGATTTAAGTGCTACTTTTGACACAGTTGATCATGAAATCCTTCTTGATCACCTCCAGAACTGGGTTGGCCTTAGTGACTTAGTCTTAGACTGGTTTAAATCATATATCTAGCATGATTGTTATGCTGCATTAGGTACTTCTTCCTCCACACATCAAAAAATAACTTGTGGGGTCCCTCAAGGTTCAATTCTTGGGCCTTTACTGTTCAACCTCTATAGGCTTCCATTATCCCATGTCATTAAGAAATATGACATTAGCTATAAGCAGTATGCTGATGATACTCAGAGGAGCTCAGAGACATTTCATCCCTGGACACCTTTAAGAACAGCCTTAAAAACTTCCTGTTTAGAATTTATAGGATTTAAAAAAAAAAAATTATATTTATTTATTTATTTTATATTTTAAACTAACTTATATTATCATTATATTATGATTTTAAAGTCTATAAATTGTGTGTAATGTATTTGAGTTGCATGTATGTATGAAAGGTGCTATACAAATAAAGATTATTATTATTATTATTATTATTATTATTATTATTATTATTATTAGCACTAGAACGTAAAGCCCCTTGTCTGTCAAAAGACTGCTGAGTGTTTATACAGAAGTTGTTATTGACACACAATAATCACTAGGTGGCACTGCTGACATAAAGCAGGTAGTTTGGTCATAACACTCAGTGTGAAGAGGAAGTGTTTTTGTATTAACCTTCAGTAGAGGTGGGAATAGTAGCCAAAAACTGAACTCAAGCAACAGCTATGCTATGCTACAACTATAAGCGTATTATTACTTAGGTAGTTCTGTTATTATTATTTGGGATTATAAGCTCCATGGTCTGCTCTCATTTTTCCTGAACTAATGATATTTGGGGAAAAAAAGAATACTGTATTTTCCGGACTATAAGTCGCTCCGAAGTACAAGTTGCACCAGCCATAAAATGCATAATAAAGAAGAAAAAAACATATATAAGTCGCACTGGAGTATAAGTCGCATTTTTGGAGGAAATTTATTTCATAAAGTCTAACACCAAGCACAGACATGTCATTTTGAAAAGTAATTTAAAATAAAAATTGAATAGAGGCAACAACAGGCTGAATAATTGAACAGTATGCTTACGTTACTGACACAACTGAGAACGTGCCTGGTATGTTAACATAACATTAAGATTTATTCAGAAAACCATAGTATATATAATATCCTAAAAAGTTTACTAAACCATCCGTGTAACTCCAAATAACTAAAATCCAATGAAATCTTCATCCTCTGTGTCACTTTTAAACAACTCCGCTAACTCCGGAGGTAGAAGATGCGGCGCTTCCTCTTCTACATCGCTTACATCAGACTCATCCTCAGTTGCAACACGGGCCTAGAGCGCCCTCTTGCGGTTTAGTATGAAAATAACATGTAAAATGATATACCAGTAAATGTATTACGGTAATAATTTCACACATAAGTCGCTCCAGAGTATGTTGCACCCCCGGCCAAACTATGAAAAAAACTGCGACTTATAGTTCGGAAAATACGGTAGCTTGATGGCCTTTGCTGGATTGGTTATGGCAACTGTAACATTCACAAAAATTATTTAAATCTCTTAACAGACCTTCCGCTGCATTGCCGAATGAACGTGAACATGTCTTCCAACATAGCAAGAATGATTGTGTTATGTTGTCAGAATACTGTGAATTGGCTAGAGCTCCATCAGTACAGATAATGCAGCTCAGTACTCCGTACCCTGACCTGCCGAGGCATGGATGGTGTCCTGTGGTATGTGGCACCAAGATGACATCAGCAGCTCTGCTGGGTCTGGTTCGCTCATTCCAGCCCAACACACAGTGATACAATACCACCACATCAGTGTCACTGCAGTGCTAAGAATGATCCAACACCCAAATAATATCAGCTCTGTGGGAGTCCTGACCATTGAAGAATAGGGTAACAAAGTAGACAGAGAAATAGATGAACTACAGTCTGTAATTGTACGACTACACACTGCTCCTGTATACTCAGTGGAGCGACTAAACTGGAAAATAAGTGTAAAAAAAGTTGTGTTCCTAATGAAGTGGCCATTAAATATTTCTAAAAAAAAAAACCACAATCAACACATAATTTTAAGAAATTTATTTGGATAAAAACTCACCTCATGTTTTTTTTTTTTTCAATATATTTTTTTATAACTGGCCTTTCTCCATTTTCATTGACAGGATTAGTTTAATGACACAATCCAACCTGTACAATATCTACACAGGTACTGCATGTCAGTATACACCTGAGGCCACAACGACCAATTAAAACACTTCACCCTTCACATACAAAATAGGAATGAAATAAAACTACCAGTCCAGTCCAACTTTACTCTCAAATCGTTTATCAATGATTATGAACTCTTCTTTTTTATTAGTAATGTTATGAACATTCTTTGGAGTGGTCATAAAGTGTGGCTGAAATAGTCGAGTTACTGAGCATCAAGCTTATCTGATCTTGACAATGAAAACCATTTACTTTGTTCAGTTAACATGAATCACATTCATAACATCTTTTTGTGTGTGTATTTAATCAGACTCTTTAAAGAAGATTCCACAAAAGGTTTTTTGACTGATAGTAGTGATTGACTGATATAGTTTTCCAGTGCCCAGTGCTAATATTTAGACCGCAGGGTACCTGATGCCTGATGTGTTTGGTTTGGAATGAATTTGGATTGGGTGCCACATGATAGGTTTTGTTGCACATATGTATAAGTGTAAAGCCATCATTATGGGTACAGGATGTGATGTGACTGATGCAGAAAAGGGCATGATAATAGAATACCAGGTGAAGCATGGTGGTGGTAGCATCTCGGACGCAGCTGAACCAAAAGCGGTTATTCTGTGGCATCACTCATTTTGTGTCAATGAGTGTGAAGAACTTTTGAAAGGTCTGTAGAACCTACATGGTTCTTCACCAAGTTTAGGAACCTTTATTTCAAGTGATAAACTTTAGGAAGCTTCTTCACATTCACACAGCTCATTTACAATGTTTCTTAATAGAACCAAATCAGGTTCTTCTAACAAATCACTCAAAGAACCTTTTGCAAAACCTTTATTTTAAAGAGGTGCAGCTCTTATTCCGGAAGGCCTCTGGGTCACTAAACCTAAGAAAAATACCACCAATAGGAAAGAAAACCAACACTAGTTACATACTTTCTGTTTAAATAGATAAAATAACTTTTTTCCCCTTTCATCTTTTAATTACATAGAATAGAGAAACATTTCTTTAAATTTCTATTTACATCATAAAGTCACGTTATGGAGAAGGAAGTGTTCTCCAGAGTTGTGGGATTGGCACAAGAGAAGGTTTTGTGTGTAACGAAAGAAAAAGGAAAGAAGGCAGGATTCATTGTCACCTACAGATACGTACAAGCAAATACTGGAAAATATATTCGTCAAATGATGTGTAAAAAGTAATAATTTAAAAACACATTATTTACACGCTGTAACATGGTCAAACTCAGTAATGCAGGAACGCCATATTGCACAAGAGATCCAAGGCAGAAAACAATAGAGTATCTGTAATAATGTTCAAAGTACAGCATGGAGAAATGGATAGGAAACACTAAAAGCATCGAAACAAGAAAGATTCAAGTCAACTGCCAGCATTTACATTAGAGCTACCTGGATTTGAATACAGTAGAAATCAATAGAAAAATGAGTACACTCAAGCCAGAAACTGATCTACAAAGCAGGATCTCTTAAGTTAACCAGATAGCTTAAGCTCATTCCCACTAGACAGACTTGAATTTGGGCTCAACCCTGTAAAGCCAAGGGTATCATATTTGATACATAGTTGAGTTTTTAAGACCTGTTCATTATCAGTATGACTGGTCAGAAGGTCAAAAACACCCGTTTCAAATAATTAGACAATAATTTGGCTATTGTTTGATGGTTTAGACTTTAAAGAGTTAAGTAATCTGGCTAAACTGGGAAATCTGGCTTTGTAAACACCCCCCAGATTCCTGAAGAAAAGTCAGAGTCAGTTCATTCTTAAACTGTTGTTGCAGGTTTGGACTTCTGACATGTATCACATTTATGATGTAAGCCTTGAACACTGGAATGAAACCTTAGACTATACCGGAGACTATAGAGTATGGCTTATGCTCAATTGTTCAGCCCAGTGTTCTGTGAAAGGAGGTTGTATTGTGACATTCTGGCTTGGTGATGCAGTAGTTCTTAGTATGGAAAGCTGTGGTGACGGCCATGTTAGCAGAGGTGAGGAAGTGTTGGCTAATGTAGGACTCAAAATAGGACACAACTCGGGCTGTATGTTCAGCTTCCAGTGCAGATAAAGGCTGTGGAAGCCCAATCATAAAAGAAAAAATGCCTAGTTTAACTATACAGACTAAGTTTTTTTTCTAAAAGTTTTTGACCAAATTGTATTTGACTCAGTGGTCATTTTAAGTGTGTAATACAGGTTGAAAAGTCCTCAGAAAACCTTTGAGAAATTTTTCCAAAGAAATTAAAAAAAAAAAAAAAATCAAAAAATTTTATTTATATTTTTGCATATGTGTGTGTATATATATTTGCTCAAATAAGTTGTCTAAAACATAACATTTCCTAATTGTATATGTTGTCTTATGTATGTTGTGTGTGTGTGTATATATATATATATATATATATATATATATATATATATATATATATATATATAAAGTCTATACAAGACCCATACATTTGTTTGCTCTCCCTATCACTTGTAATGTCTTGACTCTAGGAGGGTGCAGACTAACACAAGCCTTCATGTTTATTTCTAGTGTCCAGCATTTGGACTAATATTTGTTATAACATTTCAAGCCCAAAAACATTTGTCAGGTTGTTTAGGAGAGCTGAACCTGTATTACACACCTATAATGACCAAAATGCTGGGACATTATTTCTGCCTTATTAGCTGGAATATTCCTGCTTAATCTCCTTCTTCTGCTAGTCTTGGTCTTTCTTTGGGTATTTACTTTCACACCTGTGCAAACATGTCAGAACACACTGCAGATATATCCATATAGCTTTACAACAGTATATACGTGTATGCTGTTCATACAGTGTATATATTTCACTTCTTTACAACCGCTCAGGAAGGCAACACATACTTGGTAAGGCAAATCCATATTTATACATATTCTGCCAGCCTGAGAAATGAACCTCTTCACATGCCTCAAAGGGCCACGTAGCCCTTAAAATTCCTCTGCAAACATTATGTACACGCCTCTGCAAAATCAGTGCAACATTCCCTGTATCCAGTGGATGATGGTTACCGGTTGCCAGTCACAGCAGAATTCCCATGGTGGTATATCAGTTTGAGGACACCAACACAAACATTGACGGACATATGCTTTGCTGACTTTGGGTCAATTGCATCAAACACTAAAGCCCTGTTCGGATTAGATTAAATGTATATGGGGGTTCTGGGGTTCTTCTACAAGTGCTCCTGTGACTATTCCCATCCTGGTCCACCACATCTGTGTTTTTCTCCTCCTCTGAGAAAAATACAGACTGAATTACCTACTGCTTCTCAGAGCTTGTCTGATGCAACGCTGAGATTTTACACACAAATATTGTTGGAAAATAAAGATTTTTGGCCATATTTAGTCTCCTAGTGCACAGATCCACCAACAACCTTCACTTTGAAGAGTCACTCAAACATCTACTTGGTCTGGATGGACTTGATCTACTTGGTG
>BRDA01092273.1:0-24408 GCA_036984385.1 Crenuchus spilurus
CAGGCAAGAGTGAGAGAAACACGAGAACGAAACAGCTTCCTGTTAATTCAACTCACATTGCCTAAAACCACAGGACGTAAGTGAATTTGACTTCTCGGCATACTAGAGGGGGCACTTTCTTTAAGCTCCAAAATAAATCACATCACCTGCAAGAGCAAATACAAAATATAGTGTTTCGTGGCAGTCTGTCAAAACGTGCATTTAGTCTCGGGACCTAACGTGGAGTTGACTGTAGGGCTGAGATCACTCCTCGGGTAAATGGTGAGAGGCACAAACTTCTCTGAAGGTTACATCAGCATTTGTATGGCCTACATTTTCATAGAAGTAGGGCAAAGACTGAACTGTGTCCTAGTCGGTATCAGCTGTATATCTGTATAATACTGTCAGGTCTCTGTAGAGAAGTACTGTCAAAAGGATAGGTCTCTGTGGAGAACATAAATACAAATCTTTTGGCATAATGCCGGGCATTGGCTAGAGGACTATAAAGCCACCCAACATTGAGCTTTGTAGCAATAGATGTCCACAAAGCAGGAGAAGGCTGTAATAAGATAGTAAACAGCTACTTGAAAATGTTTTGCTAATTTCATAATATATAAAAAATGGCAGTTAACAGGAGTCATAGTAGTTAAGTTGAGGTCTGGAAGACCAAAAACATTTTCTGATAGGAACAGCAATCAAAACCCCTTTTTGACTCCCAAAGGACCTTCAGGAAGGTTTACCGGACTTTGGAGTTCGTAAAAACTGCCCTACTGTGCATATGAATGTCATAGAAAAGTAATCAGAAGAAAAGCTTTCCCTTCATCCTCACCACAAAATTATGTCCAAAAGTTTGTGGAAACACATTCTAATGAATGCATTTAGTGACGTTATAGTTGATCCAGATGTACAAATGCACATACAGCTTGTCCCTGTAGAGAAGCACTGCAAATAGTATGACTAACCATGAATCTATTGTCACCATGTCTAATGCCAGGCATGGGCGAGAGTGGTGGTATTGAACTGTGGAGCAGTGGAACTGTGATTTTTGCTTCATTCAATACTTTTGGGATGGAGTTGGGAATGAGTTGGTGGTGGTGGTTGCTGGTGTGTCCTTCACTAAAAGAAAAATAAGTCATGGTCATAGTTTTGGCAAATAGTCTTTGGCCTGGTCCATTGACCACTGGTAGAGTCAGTGTGCTTGAATTCAAGATGGCAGCATTCAAGATGGTCATCATGTTGGTGACATGGCCTAATAGGTTTCTCCTACAACTGACCCTGACACTTCCCTCATGTTTATTTTAGAGGTTAACTGATCCACTGTGGCACATTGATAGCTCTGTACCACTTGACAGAGTCATCGTTCCCCTCTGGCATCAATGCCCCATGGGGCACCACTGTTGGGTTGTTGGGAGACTCAATGTAAGAGAAGCTTGGTACACCTTCTCTATGGTGGCTAAATAACATGCCACACAGTTGGTGGTTTCTGAGATGCTGCCTCCACCATGCTTCACTGTACCTTTTTAACATCAGTCACATTTCATCCTTTGTCCACAATGATGGTTTTACATGGTGTGCTCACTTATTTATACAGCTTTTGTAACCAGGACTGGTAATAATACTCTGGTATGACGATGTATTCAATATCAGATAGTTTAATAATGACACTCGGTGTATGTATGGAAGAGGAGCCGAGCACAGTGTCTGGTGAGATTTCTTTACTCTTCATGGACAATAACAGACAGATTTTCATCCTGTTTCCTTCTCTCTCTCTCTCTCTCTCCCCCCATCTCCCTCTCTCTCTCTCTCTCTCTCTCTCTTTCTCTCTCTCTCTCTCCGCCTACAGTGTCTTCAAGATGTGCTGCCAGCAGACGAGTATCCTTCCTACCCAAACAATTTGTTAATGTTAGTTTTGGCTGAAAGTTGTTTGCACTTCCCACTTCGAGCCATCTTCCTGGAAACATCCTCCACGCTCCATCACATCCCATTTGTTTAAGACAGATCAGCTCCTCTGCGAAGTGTCTCTGATGCCATATTGGCACATCTCCTGATGGCTCCACCTTCCTGTCTGCACTCTTAGAGCGACTCCTGATGGTCGTTCAAAAGCAAACTTCACACAGTTGATGAGTGGGACGTGTGGTTATCGAGGCATTTACTCTTACTGAGGATGGTCATTTTGTATTATTTCAACCTGACCATTGGTGTATATTGTCTTACAATACATTATTATGGTGGTCCTAACTTGAGCATTGACTCTTACATAGACTTAAATAAATCCATGCAAAAGGGGAGGAGTCATATAAAAGCTGAAACCTTCTTCTTTCCACTCAATTCTGAGCTTCTAATTAAAAATTCTGCCTGAAATAAACCAGGTGTCAGGGCATCGAGTGGCTCAGCAGGCTAAGATGCTGACACTATGACCAGAGGATCGCGAGTTTGAATCCCGGTCATGCTGTTTGCCCAAGAGAGCAAAAATTGGCAGTGCTCTCTCTGGGTGTGTAGATGATGCTCTCTCTCTCTATCACTCTCACATTGTAATGTCCGCTGGCTCAGGCGTCTACTGATTGGTTCATTCAGAGCTGGGGATGCTGCGCTTTCCTCTGAGCGTGTTGGCTCCCCAGTGATGGTGTATCAGCGGTAGTTCAAAAAGATACGGTGGCTGCATCACACGCAATGGAGGACGTATGTGCGTGTCTTCACCCTAGCGGATGGGATGGGTTAATTGACTACTACTATTTTGGGAAGAAAATTGGCAAAGAAAAAAATATATTAAAATAATAATAATAATAAACCAGGTGTCATGTCTTCAGTGTTGAGTTTTGCAGATGTTTGAGTCCCAAACAATCAGAACTGAACACTCAGCTGAAGGATCTGTCGAGCCTTTCTAGTTCAGGATGCCACCCTCATGCTTGTCCAGTTTACACTAGCATACTATATAATTACTATATAATCTATACAAATTTAATTCACTCACCTCTGGTATTTTCTAATAATGTCAAATTATTTTTAATGCATTAACTCTACAAAAACTCCAAGTATGTGTATGTCCACTTTGCATGAATATGCTAACATGCCGTCCTCTGAGAGGCCCAGCTCATTCTAAATCAGTCCAATTACGCTCCCTTCGGATTGTGAGGAGGTACAGCTTAAAGAACCATTCCAGCTATTGGTAATCAGTGTTCTTGGCACCGTACAGACTTTTCCGATCCAGGTTCTTTTTTTGGTTTTTTCTACAACTGTTTGTGTTTTGCTTGGAGGTGGTGTGCGGTCCAAGCAAAATCAGATATTAGCGCTTTATCATTCCACAAATTATTTACAATGGCAACAGAAGCTGAGCTCCAGCCCCCCCTTACCCCTTCCCTGCCCAGGAGCTTATATCTCCATCAGTGTGACGGCTAACTGAGCCGCGCCACTGAGCCTGGGCGGCGACTGACCCGAAACTATCAAAAAATTACTCTGTGGCCACAGAGTCTGAGTCGGGGTAATGCCCAGAGCTTCTCGCCCCTCAGCAGTCAGCTGAACATGTGCAAGATAGCCATCGTCCGAAGAGCTGACCAGCCCTTACGTCAATCCCTAATGTGGCCCATTAGGACAAATTGAGCTTTACTATTTATGTGCCATTAAAACAATCAGCAAAAACAACCCAATATGGATTGTTTTTTTATATTAAACGTGAGCTCATTATGAGAGATTCATCATCTTGACATCTTTGTTCTTACCAATAGAGGGCGCTAGGGTGTCATGTTTTTAAAATATCATTTTTTAATAATCAAAGCCATATTTTAAGTCTGTGTGTGCTAAACATGCACAGTAACAAGTAATATATCAAATATTTTTGAGGGAAATGAGCTTCCTGGTTCATTCTTTCTCTCTTCTGAGGCAACAGAAATATCAGCCAGTCAGAGAAGCAGCAGGCAATCACTGACCTGCTGACACAAGATACAGCACAAATTTAGCCAATCAGAGTCCTCGAACATTACCTAAAGGTTCATTTCTGGCCCCCAGCAGAGTGTGTCAGTGGTTTTAGGAGCGTCTGACGTTATTGATGTAATACATGTGTGTAGAAATGCTAATATTTAGTCTTAATCGTGTTTTTGCTCATTTTATTGTAGATGTTAGTGACTCAGCTGCTAATCTAATGATACATACTGTACTTTACACATTTACATGTGATGACACTTTTCATTAATTATTAGTCTTTAATGACCATTAAATACTTTATCACAGAGCTCTGCTGTCCTGCAGTCTGTGTTCAGTAATACTGGGACTGAATATGACACAAACAGCCAAAATACAGTATTTTTCACCACCTGCTGCTGATTTCAACCATCAACAAAGTGCTAATATCATTGTAATCAATGCTATCACCATGAAAAGAGTGGTGAGCATCAGTAAAGAGCTCATCCTGCAGTGAATGTATGAGGTAAGTGTGTTCTGGAGGTGCAGGTCAGGAAGGCTAACAGGGTGCAGGATGAGAGCGCAAGAAAAAATCAGTGAATATTTATCGTGTTTATCTCTGATACCGCAACAGTGATCTAATTTTCCACACTGATTACTCATATTGCTCACAGCTGTGGTTTGTATGCTAATGCAACCATGACAAAATTAGCAACTGGTGGTACCAGCTGATCACGTAGTGAAAGTCTGAAACGATCCATAGAAACATGGGCTGAAACAGTCCACTTGACTCATTCACTGATCACTAGTTAGGATGTTCTACACTGTACAGGGTCATCAAAATACATTTTATTAATAAAACTGAGTGAAATGCCAAAAAATACAGTACCAGTCACAATTTTAGACACAACTTCTGGACATTCTGTGTTTTTCATGATGTAAAAATGTTCTACATTGTAGATTCATACTAAAGTCATCTAAACTATGAATAAACATGTAATTATTTAGTAAACAAACAAGTAAACAAACCAGAATATATTCACAGTAGGCACCTCTTGCTTAGATGCAGCTTTCTTGGCATTTTCTCAGTCAGCTTTATGAGGTAGTCACCTGGAATGGCTTTCAGTTAACAGCTGTGTCTTGTCAAGAGCTCATGACTTGCATTTCTTGCCTCTTAATGTGTTTGAGACATCAGTTGTGTGTCTACTTTGAAGTAAAATCTAAAACATGTTTTGGTTTGTTTAACACTTTTAAGTTTACTACATGATTCACTGTGTTCACTCAGAGTCTGGATGACCTCAGGTGTTTATTTACAATGTAGGAAAAACTAATAAAATAAAAACGAATGTGTCCAAACTTTTGACTGGTACTGTATATTAATGAATTTATAATATATAAGAGTTCAACAAGAAATTCACTCCAGCAGATTCGTCTGCCATCTTTGTTGAGGAAACTGTGATGCATTGTGGTACATTAGCCTGTAAGTAGTGTACATCAGTTGTACACTTAACTTATGGTGCACTGTGGGTAACTGAGCACTATATAGAGAATTCAATTGCTCACTGGGAATTCAGACAGCGCTACGAACGCACACTTTAACCTTTATAGAACACTGAACAGTATGTTTCAGACACAGGCTATATTCAGACACCACAAATCAGATTTCTGGTCTAAATAGATTGTATCCAGAAAAATCCCATGTCCCATGTGGAGGTGGTTTGAAATGTGATTACAGTCATATACCTACAGATCCATCTCGGTCCAGATGCTCTGGCCGCTCAAATCGGATTTTGAAGTGCCTTTCACATCACGACAAATATCCAGATTGACAGATCCAAGAAGAGTGCCACAAAGGGCATCACAGTGTTCCAGGTTGCCAGGTCATGAAAGATTCTCAAACTCACTATAAACCTAACCCAAAGTTAAAAAGTCTAATCACATATGTTTAAGGAAGTTATAATTGCTGGTTATTACTCTTAAATCTTATTTTAGTCTGACTCTAATATGTATGTTCAGATTACTACCCTGAGGTCTTCTAATATTAGAAAGTCTACCTAAGACATCTTCAACACTACTATTGTTCTACTGTGTAACTGTAAGATATATTTTAAAGGTCAACAACCAACACCTGTGAAATTTTATCCACAAGTGCACTAAACTAAATGCCGAATAATGCAGGAAAACCACCAACCTGGCAACTCTGAAGTCACATCACCAGCGTGGCTGTAACTACTGACGTCTGCACTGTTACCACAGAAGCTCAAGCAGACAGACTTGTGATGTGCAGACAGACCAATCAGATCTGATCTCTTACTGATAACAGTGTGAACAGTCATCTAAGCTAAGCTGGGCGTTTACCTGATGAACCACTTGGCTACAAGACAAGATGACACTTCAAAACACAATGAGATGTGGTTTATTTGTCTCTTTTCTGGCCTGTTTCTCATCCAGCTGTAATTTATCTCAGCCTACAGCTCTGCTACTGATGCTTTCTTCCTTTAATTTCCCCACCAATATCAACCCAAACTCGGTCACAATTTATTGGAGCTTTGGGAGACAAAGAATTAGTAAATCCGGTTTGGGAAATAAAGCTGCATTCCTTCATTGTTCTTAACTTTTCCAATCGCCATCAATAAGAGTTTCATCCTCTGTCAGGACCACCAAGAACACGGCGTGATCCAGGCTTAATAAAACAAACGCTAATCCACTTTCAAACATGCACCGGCATCTATTTTATGCCTTCTGGGCTTTGTCGTCCAACATGAGAAGCATCTCGTAGATGATTAACGTGAAGCCGTCTGCGACGACTTTTTAACATTTTCCATTTTTAAATTCAGTAACAAACACCCTTTGTGTCCAAAAGTTTGTGGACACATCTTCTAATGAATGTAGAGAAGTACTGCCAATAGAATAGGATTAACATGAACCTGTTGGCACCATGTCTAATGCCAGGTGTGGGCTAGAGGGGTATATAGTGCACAAGCATTGTGGTGCTTCTATCCAATACTTTTGGGACGAGTTGGTGGAGTTGGTGATGAGGTGGTGGTGACCCCCACTGGCCAAATGCAATCAAGTCCTCAGTGTTATTGCAGAATGAGTGTAAGGCAGAGTGTAATGGCCTGCGTGGCTGTAATTTGCTGTCTCTCGTCCTCAGAGGAGGCTCTGGGAGAGCTTGGCTGTGCTGTAGAGACATGGGCCAGAACTTTAGTTGGGTGAAGAGTCATTCCATCAGCTTTCAGCTACGGTCCAGTCCTGCATGGCAGGGGAAGGAGGATGTCTCATGAACAACTATTTTTTGCATATACATCAACTGATTTCCCATGTTCTGCACAAAAGTATTGGGACATCAGCACATTCAATTGTTTATTTTTTAGGTAAAATGATCTATGAAAACTAGCCAGTGTCACTGTTTTCCTAATCCAGCCCAGTTTTGTGCAGTACAGCACTAGGGTTAGCATTTCGGCTAAGTGGTAATTGGTTAACGAGTGGATAACCAATTAGCTGAGAACCAATCTGATCCCTCAGAAACTTTAATGTGTCCGGACATAGGAGGTTCAACACCAAAAGTGTTAAAAAGCAGACGTCCCCTGATTAAATGAATCCCATCCCAATAAACTCCAGATGATGATCTCCAGATAAGGAGTGTAAAGATCAGACGGCAGATTCCGGAGATGTTGGACGTGTATTTCTGTGCTGTACTCTCACAAAGGTTCCCATAGAAACTCTGCGAAACATCCCTTCTCTGACGATGCCGTTGAGTTTCCTTCTAGGAAAGTTCACAGGTTCTTTCCACAAAAGCATTCCGTCCAGCCAGCAGCCCTGCGAAGATCTGCAAGTGTGATAGTGTCAGCTCTTTGTGGTCACTTTGTGTTGTCTCAGCTGTTTTCAGGCTCGTTCCTCACCTGCGCCAGAGCTTCCACCAGCGGCCAGGCAGCTGTGAGGAAGGAGGATCTGAGCGAGCTGTGATGACAGGGAACTCGCTCCTGGAGAGCATTCATTGAAAGGGATCCGTGCTGATGTCAGAAAGGTACCGAGCTTTGAAGCGACGGGACTTGTAGAGTGGCATTCTTGCCCCACTCACAGCTGCCAAGACACCTGGAAGCCTCGGGAGGTGCAGGGACGTCTGCGCTGGCAGAAAAGATTTATGGGCTCAATTTGAGGATGTTCAGGTGTCTTTTCACTCCAAACAAGCAGGATTCCTCACCTGAGTCCTCTTGTTTCATCAGGCGGATGAAACAAAAACTCGCAGCCATGTCAGCCCAAGATTGGGCAGGCTTGCTTTTTGGGAAAATTGTCGGAACTTTTTCACACCATTTGCTGATAACAAACGCTGTGTGGGAAGAATCTGTGAAACTTCTTAGCAATACGACCACAATGAGCTACGAAACCTGCCAAACATAGAGCATTAGGCATTTATTCTTAGTCCATAATTACCCAGAATTCAAAGAACATCAGCACAGATTAATTATTGGTTATCATAACAGTGGTCTACATGAAGGACACATTACAAAGTAAGAACATTTGGTTCTTTTAGACCTGTGACTCTACCACAAGGTCCAAATAGCTACTCAGACAACTGGGCTTAAACAGGCTTGAAGGACTCCTGGTACCAACAGTGTTCTCCAAATGGGATGTGCTGGAACCATCTAATCTCCAACTTAACACCACAGGACACCTTCAGAGGTCCACGAGCTGGTTCAGAACCGTTTTGGTGACCCGATGACTGAAATAATTGTACATTTTGATAAATCTTTCTACTGAAATCCAGATTTACAGATCATAAGTATTATTTCCCGAGACAGTAACTCGATTAATCACATACCTGAGAGGTCCTGAATCTTCTCAGATGTTCAAACCAGTGAAAGTTCCTTCATGGAATGGAAAAGCCGTTATGGACACTATTGTCGGGTTTCTGTGCAGACATCGTACAGGTGAACAAACGTGTGCATTATATTCATTCATTACACACAGACAGATACACTTCAAATGTTCATTTCTTTTAATTTTGATGATTATAACTACAAATAATGAAAATCCCAAATTCAGTATCTCAGAAAATTGGAATATTATTTAAGACCAAAACAAAAAAAGGATGTTTAGAAATGTTGGACTGAAAAGTATGAAGATGAAAAGTATGAGCATGTACAGCTCTCAGTGTTTAGTTGGGGCTCCTTTGGCCTGGATTACCGCAGCAGTGTACCAGGTACTGGTAGCGTTGGCACTGTGTGCTGGTGCCAAGTCCTGTTGGAAAATGAAATCTGCATCTCCGTAAAGTTGGTCAGCAGCAGGAAGCAGGAAGTGCGGCTGCGTTGACCTTGAATCTCAGAAAACACAATGACCAGCACCGGTAGTTCTGAAACTACTCGTATGATGGATACTGCCAGTTATAGAAGGATTATAAAGCTGATTTGGTTCTCGGCTAGCAAAATTGGCTCCAATCCTTTTATATCATAGGAACCAGTGAACCTGGTACAACAGTGACAGTATTCCACATTTCTATTTAACACTCTGTGATGGTCTGGACTAAAAAGCTCTATATGCACTCAGTGGCCACTTTATTAGGTACACATACCTTGCATCTACTCTCATTGTACATTTTTTCTCCACCGACCGTATACGTGCACTACGCACTGACAGTAGAACATCTCTGTAAACTTTGCCTCCTTTCACCTTGTTCTTCAAATGTCAGGACCCCCGCATGCAGGTTTGGATCATTCTCAGTGATGCTGATGTGGTGGTGGTGCATTAGTGTGTGAGCTGTTGGAGATGTTTAAACACTGTGTCCACAGTAGCTCAGCAGTTTGTGTTGGTCGTCTAGTCCTTCACTGCTCAAAAACAAGTAAAAGAAACATCTGACACAACACACACTAACACACCACCACCACTTCAGTGTCACTGGATTTCTGAAGAATTGATGAACAGGATGTAAGGAGGCAGAGAAACAGTAGTGCGTAAGCTTTAACAGACAATGAGTGTAGATACAGGGTGTGTGTACCTAATGAACTGGACAGTGAGTGTATAAAGGTTTGGCTTTAAATATTCAGTTTAAATACTCTGTGGGTGCCATATGGCCAATCCTCACATTCCCAAAGCTGCATTTTTTAAAAAAAGCTCTGCAGTGACCGTTTGGTCAACACGGTTCTCTGTTCTTCGCATTGCTCCTCACAGACACTCTGAAGGCTTCTATGAAGCAGTAAGTCTGAGCCATCTGGGGCTCCTCCAGGCCTGCGGCCATGAGCGCCGATAGTCCACCCACGCAGCCGGTCCCGCCGGACTCGCGGCCTGAGAGATTACGCTCGCCTCCTCCGCTTATTTTGTCTGACTTTCATAAACAAGTCCCAGGGTCAAATAATCTCCCCATATATCTGTCTGCGACTCACGCCGGCTGTTTTAGGTATTTGGACAAACCCAAAAGTTCCTCATGCCAAATATACTGCTCTGACAGGCCCCTTAAAAGCCCTGCTGGAAATGCCAAGTGACCATGCAGGTCAAGGCCCGGCTTCCCTAAAAACATCTTTAATCATGCTCTGGCGTGAACTTGGGCCGTATTTGACGATTAGCTTGTTTATTTAAAGCTCCTTTATCAGACATTGGCAACACACTTACTGATCTCATCATCCCAGTGGATGTGTGATGACATCATCACACAGCGCCGAGGGTCACTTCCAAACTCTGGGCGGTCACAAACTGAGCCGTTTCTCCCGGCTTCAACAACAACTCTTTACACTTAGAACTGTTTTTGTTTATTATTATTTAATTCTAGAACCAAAAACTAATTAATTTAATTTTATAAAATCAGACTACAGTTAAAAATTCATACAACATGATTATAGAACACAGAGAATGGCCAAAAAAAGTCACCACCTGTATTGAACTAAGCAAATAGTTAACAACCTCCCATTGGATAATTACTGGGGGGGGGGTTAACAAGTGGCAACAAGTTCTGTGGTTCTGGAAAAGATGTTCATCTGTGTCAGGAGGTCAAATTATTGGCATCACGCAGAGAAAACATCTAAGAAGATGCTGAAAATACTAAAATCAGGTCAACACATGGTTAAAACGTGGAGGAAACATCATCTTCCAGGAAGGAATGTGGTCAGACAAAATTCTAGAAGGATCGTGATCGGCGATCACTTAATCATAGAAAAACAGCAGAGCTCAGATATCTGTTTAATAGTGAAAGTAAGAGCATGTCCACACACAGGGTGAAGGAAACTCAAAGGATTGGGACTAAACAGCTGTGTAGTCTTAAGAAAACCACTTATCAGTGAAGCTAACCAGCAAAAACAGCTTCAGTGTGCTAGAGAACATAAAGATAAGACTCTGGAGCAATGGAAGGAGGTCATGTGGTCTGTTCCAGAGCGATGGATGCATCACACTGTACGTCATACTCTCAGCAACTGCCCACTCGTACGGACCAAACATCTGCAGACTAGAGCCAACCAGCCCAGACTTGTGCAGAGTCACCTCAGCTTTACCCTCAAGCGCAGGACTCCACATCCTCTCTCACACCTGGTTCTCATACGGCACAGTGGACATGCAACATTACGTGTGGATGGGCCACTGTGTGTATTTATTTGCTGCAGTCTATTTCAAATATTTATCAATCAGTGTCCTAATTTGACACGGGAGCGCACTATGCAGAGCCTCCAGCGCTTCACTACAGCACAGTTCTTTACTGGATTCTCACAAATAAATAACAGAAAGGTTGTTCATCACACTAGTGCATCCAAAAATTTAAATATTGTGAAAAAGTTCAGTTTTGGTCATAGTTTAACTGAAAAAAGGTAAACTGTCATATATTTTATAGTCGTTACACGTAAAAGCGCCATATTTTAACATAATTTTAATGTTGATACTGTGACAGGAAATGAAATATTCTAATAATTTTTAATTTCTGAATTTTTGATTTTCTTCAGCTATAAGCCAAACTGATCAACATTAAACAAAACATGGCTTAAAATGTGTCATTTATGTGTAATGAATATAAAAATGTCTGTTTGGACACACCCCCTCATTCAAATTTTGAAAAAAAAATAATGTAAAATATAAACATATTCTGGTTTGTTTACTAAATAATTACAGATGTGTTTATTCGTAGTTTAAATGACTTTAGTATTAACCTACAATGCAGAACATTTTTAAATAATAAAAATCACTGAATGTCCAGAAGGTGTCCAAACTTTTGACTGATACTTGTGACTGAACTTCAGACGTGTTGTATCAGAGTCTAAAAGTTTGTGACTTTTAACAGCATTGTTGCACCTTGGTCAGAATAGTACAGCATAGAGAAGGATGTGAAGCTGGCCTGTGACTGAGTGACTCTTCATAATAAAAGTCCCTCAGTCTTTTATTATTATGAAGAGAACAGCTACAGTATTTCACAGGTTCTCACAAATAGTACCCAACGTGTGTGTGTGTGTGTGTGTGTGGGTGTGTGTGTGTGTGTGTGTGTGTGTGTGTAGTTATATAATCAGCCTCGAGGCAGTCTGTCTGTAATTACGGGTTAAACACCTTCACAGAGGCTGAAGGCAGAGGGAGGCGGAGCACATATGGTGTCAATACGTTTTAATTACTCTCTCTAATTCCCTCTTTCCTGTGCTGGACGTGCTAAGACACACTTCCCCTCTGAGATTTATCATCAGTCTGCAGCTTCCAGTCCAGCCCGTCTAGTGGAGCTGCAGTGCTCTCTACTGGTCACACATAGAAAGATGAATTCAGTGATACTGACCAGAGAACACTGCGGTTTATGCTATTTAGTAACACCATGAAATCCTTTTCCAGCTAAATGCTCCTTTACAGGCTGGAGACTCCGCTAGCAAACCTGGGCCACATCCAGCATACAGATCTGACCAACATCCCGCAATGAATGACGGCCCAGAAATGCTGGTCTAGTGGTCGCAGCATGGTGGGCTAGTTCTGCTGGCCCTCTGTTAGAGCTGTAACAGAAATATTCATTATTAAAGACGATATAAAATAATATGTTTTTATTGTTTACATAATTAAGTTCAGCTTATGACTTCACAGCAGTATGTGGGCCACATCTGGTCCAGGTTTAGGCCATATCAGCATGTGGGTACATTCAAAGTTCTGGAGTAAAACATCAGTAAATGCTTCCATGCATCGTCCCCAGCCTAAAGTAGAAAAGGTTCTCCGTTCATTTAAGGGAACCTACAGGCCAACATGGACTCAGTGATTGACAATTAGCTGCTCAGTGCAATTACCTCTGAACCCGTTTAGCAAAGTAATGAACACTAATATTACATTTACTGCAGATGCTTTAGTGCATCCATCCACACAGTCATACCAAAGCTATTCACCTGACCTACGTGTTTCTGGATTGTGGGACGAAACCCCCGCACACATCGGGAGAACAAACTCCACCCACATGGGGACTCAAACCCAAAACCTCTGGGCTGGAGCTGACAGACAACATTATAAGAACGTTCAGCAACTTTTTAACATCAGCAAAAGGTTCTGAGCTGGTTTGAGTGGGAAAGAGGGAGGAGTCTGCTGCTCATTTGAGCTGGAGGATGTTCAAAGGTCAAAGGTCAGGTCAAAGGTCAGTCAGCTCATGTTTACTTCATGTCATATCATATCAATAATCTGTTTATTTATTATTTGTTTATGTTTCTATATGGTTTTCATAATGTTGCAGCAATGTTAAAAATGCTAATAATAATAATAATAATTTTTTTTTAAATTATTATTATTATTACTTTTATTTTTATTATTATTATTATTATTATTATTATTATTATTATTATTATTATTATTATTATTATTATTATTATCTTTATTTTGGTAGCACTTTTCAAACATTAATTATGCTCTATAATACAAAATAAATAATAAATATAAACGATAAAACTAAAACTAAAAATATAACAACAGAAAGTAAAAGTAGCATTTGAGTAAAAACGGGAGACAATCTAAAAATAATAAAATGAATGAAAGACAAAATAAAGTCTAAAGTTAAAGTTCTTTAAAGTACTTTAAAGTTCTAAGATTAAGATAACTTTTTATTTGTTTTTAAATACACTGACAGAAGGAGCCTGATGGGAGCTTATTAGTAAAGTCTTTAAGATAAAAACAGAAGCTGCCTCTTTTTAAGTTTCATGTGTTGAAAATGGAGAAAGATAATCTTGGAGAACATAATCTATCAGGTGCTCAGACACATATAAAGGTGCTAAAACATTAAGAAATTTAAAAACTAGAAGTAAATTTTTAAAATCAATCCTAAAGGAAACAGGCAGGCAATGGAATGATGCCAAAATTGATCTGCTATGATCTGGTTTTTTAGTCCGTGTTCTAGTTTGTTTGTTGTTAAATAAAAACATTCTAGAACAGTTGACAGAACCAAATTTGTAACATTTGTAACATTCTGAGAACATTCCACCAACCAAAAATTGGCGATGTCAAGTTCCTGGATGGTGTTTCTCCGGAACATCTTGAATCTTTGAAGCTTTGAAGAGTTTGAATCTTAAAGCTTCTTGTTCACGATTCCTCTGATTGTATCCATCCATCTTTTCCTGGAAGAGTCATGTTTTACTACTTATTCGTTGACTCACTCATTGACTTTACTGTCCACAACCTGTAGGGACACTACAGAGGCCTTGATATGGCAAACAGATGCCTCTGAGATAGGTTGAGATGATCGCTTCTACACCTATAACTTCTTTAATGTCTCTATTAAATGTCTCTACGTTAAGCCGTGTCGTTGGAAGATGACAGCATAGTCTGTGAAAGTCTGAGTTTATGCGATCTGCTCTCATTTACTTTCCCTTATAAAAGCAGAGCGAGTCACGTCTCTGTTTTTTAAGCGACCCAGTGGACCGAGTTAAGAGAGGGGGTCGGAGAACCCCTGTAGGCTGGATTTGAGGAAAACTCTAAAATTCCCAATCATAGGTTTAACATATATCTTAACCCGATGACCTGGGCTCTACAGCGTAAAGTGTACAGATCCAAGAGGGCTAATAATTTTTTGCTTTTGGCAGATGAAGTTGACGGCTTGGGTTGGAAGAATGATGGAGATGCAGTCGTTGGTGAAAACAGAGGCATCCTTAAGGTCGTTTATAATCAAGGCCTCGAGACGATGGCTTCCCAACCAACAATCTCCTTTGGCTTGACTGATGATAGCAGCAGACCGTGTATGAACAGTTTTGAAGACTTTCAATTGGTACGAACAATAGTTGCATTGCAGTAGAGAATGTGGGAGGTTCAACTGTACTGCAAAATTTGGCATAATATTAAATAAACTTTAATATATTGAGTTACACGTAGTAAAAACACTGAATATCGCTGGCTTACCACAAGCCTGGCATGCAATAACGTTATGCCTCATTAGTACTGAGTACCTACAGGTTGCAGTCTTGTGCATGGTCATTGGCTCCTCATGCCAAAGTAATGAGCTCTGCGGTAGCTGGATTCTCTAGTAATTGACATGAAAAATGACTGCCACAGAAGGGGAAACCGTAAACCGAATTTCTGTTGTTTTCCATGATAAGATTTCTAGCTTTTTGTGTCAATTCTCTGTCTGCACATTTTAAAAAGGATAGTCTTCCACAGCTCTTCAGTTCAGCTCACTTCAGTCTTTACTGTTAAAGAGAAAGTTGCTTCCATACAGCAGATAAAAGAACTTCTAAATCTATTACAGGTTTTTGGAAATTTAGCCAGAACCTTAAGGAAGTTTTAAATTTTACATACAGAGGATGATCTACTCACTGATTCAGCCCAAAATGAGATTCTGGGCCCATAGTGGCTTCTGATGAAGTTCTGATGCTTTCTCACATCCCATAATCTGATAGTTTTAACAATCAGACTTAAATTATTTTTCTAAATTTCTGAATCAAATCTTAGAACCGTCTCAATAAGACTTAAGAAACCTGCTGTTTCCTCTAGAACAACAATCTCTGTTGGCATTTTTGTTGGCATGTAACTATTCATTCTTCAATCTTTCAACTGTATTACCATCGATTGTTGTAAAACTGGTCTTTATTTTTCTCTAAAATCAACCATCTTGTTAGTTTTATCACCATTAAGCTTAAGACTTTACACCACTGCACAAACTCACTGAACTCTTGAACAACATTAAAAGCAGTGTGCTAATATGACTAGTATGCAATCGGTCCTACTGGTGCCACCGAAGCACTTCCAACCTACTAAGATATGGACTCTACAAGACCTCCAAAGGTCCAAAGACATTAGAAGATCCCTTTACCTCTTAAATAACCTTGATTCTTTCTGCTTCTCTATGATCCACACAAAAGGGAGGAGTCAAAGCTGACATGTGCCACCCCTGACGTCATGGCACCCATGTGGCTGCCCATATCAGAAATTTCCACCGGTTTCAATCCCAAACAAACAGAACTGAGCTTTCAACTGAAGTCGCCCTCTTGTGGCACAAACCTGAGCTACATCATGTCCCTTCAGTGCTGTGCAGCAAGAAAAAAAAATGTTTCTTTCACTAAAATCTCAAAGTTCCTACATTTTTAGTGTTTTAGTGTTATTATATTACATGTCATAAAACATATTTTCTGATCATTTAAAGGTTTCTTTTATTAAAAATAATAATATCACTAAAATCTACACTGACCATGTATACATGCACTGTAGTACTTGTGTTTCTCTCTATACTTTGTCTATCCTGTTCTTCAATGGTCAGGACCACCATTCTCAGTGACACTGATGTGGTGGTGGGGTGTTAGTGTGTGTTTGAGTGTTGACACAGGTGAGCTGTTGATGTGAAAATAGTGCACCAACCAGCCAACAGTGTCAGAACAAGAGGACCAACACAAACCGCTGAGCAGCTGTCTCTGACTTTACATGCAGAAGGTGGACCAAGAAGGTAGGTGTGTCTAATGAACAGTGAGTGGACACAGTGTTTAACATAACAAGTATACAGAGAAACAGATGTACTACTGTCAGTACACAGTTCAGGTATATTGACCATGAGTTTGTCTCAGCTCAGCCTCCTTTATTCCATTAATGTGCATCAGAGGGAGGCTTGTTTGTAATATTGATGGAGACGTTAGAGAGAACATGGTCTTAAAAGTGGAAGCTCCAGCAGAAGGTTTTGAGATGTTCAACAAAGACAAAAGTCAAGACTACCATGTTTTCCAAACTGGTAGCGAGCACAGGAGATGATAAGATGTTACAAGAAAGAGAGAAGGAAGGGTTAGAGAAGATCGATTACATAATAGATGGATTCCCAGTGAGGGAGTTTCAGGAACCGGCAGGCTGTTATTAGCCCTCTGCCTGGGCAGGCGGTGTCTGTGATATCTGTATTTTCTCTCCGAAGAGCCGAACAAAGAAATAACAATGATGGAATGTCCAGCCAGAGCTGAGCGCCAAGTAAAACTGCAGCAGATGTCTGAGGAGGAATCTCACTTCTTCTTCCAGGCTCTTGGGAATTTCGCCAAGCGGAGCCATCGGAGCGGAGAGGGAAAGGCTCAGTGGAGCGCTGGACCATGCGGTGAAAACGTTGCCCTCTTGGGTAATGCCATTGGGCTGAGAGTGTCCTGGTCTCTGAGCACTAAGTGAAAGTGCAGGAGTGCAGTTGCGTGACATCTTCAAACAAACCTTGTAGTCGTGATGCAGATTTTAAAAATTAAAAACAATGTGTTTCATTCTTAGAATGCAAGTAAATCACATTGGTAGTGTTCTAAATGAGACACAGTTCCTATTTGAAGAGTTTATGGCAGCACTGTATAATACAACCCAGCTAATTACTGGATGTGATTTGTTGGTGTATTTTTACAGTAACAGCTGGGCAACTATTGAATTCTAGTGTTAGAGATGTAAGTCTCACAGCTGCATTTGGCTGGACGGAGTTTCACTTTACACAGCAGCTCTTTGGGAAAAGTGGTACAAAAGAAAATTATGATGCTAAAATGGTCATATTTACATATTTTAAACTAAACTCAGACATAGTCAAACAAACAAGTCCAACACTTCTAACACACTTCTTAGAGTCGGGTGTTTTCAATCAATGGTATGACAATCAGGTGTGAGTGGGAACCCTGTTTTATTTAAAGAACAGAGATCTATCAAAGTCTGCACTTCACAACATGTTTGTAGAAGTGTATCATGAACAAAGGAAATTTGTGAGGAGCTCAGAAAAAGAGCTGTAGATGCTCATCAGGCTGGAAAAGGTTACAAAACCATCTCTAAAGAGTTTGGACTCCACCAATCCACAGTCAGACAGATTGTGTACAAATGGAGGAAATTTAAGACCACTGTTACCTCCTCAGGAGTGTCGACCAACAAAGATCACTCCAAGAGCAAGGCGTGTAATAGACAGCGAGGTCACAAAGGACCCCAGAGTAACTTCTAAACAACTGAAGGCCTCTCTCACATTGGCTAATGTTCATGAGTCCACCATCAGGAGAACACTGAACCACAATGGTGTGCATGGCAGGGTTGTAAGGAGAAAGTCACTGCTCTCCAAAAAGAACATTACTGCTCGTCTGCAGTTTGTTAAAGATCACGTGGACAAGCCAGAAGACTATTAGAAGAATGTTTTGTGGACGGATGAGACCAAAACAGAACTTTTAGGTTTAAATGAAAAGTGTTATGTTTGGAGAAAAAAAACCACTGCATTCCAGCATAAGAACCTTATCTCATCTGTGAAACATGGTGGTGGTGGTATCAGGGTTCTGGGCCAGGACGGCTTGTCATCATTGATGAACAATGAATTGTGAATTATATCAGAGAATTCTAAAGAAAATGTCAGGACATCTGTCCATCAACTGAGTCTCAAGAGAAAGTGGGTCATGCAGCAAGACAACGACCCTAAACACACAAGTCGTTCTACTAAAGAACGTTTAAAGAACAGTTACAGAAACGTTTAGTTACAGTTATTGCTGTAAAGGGGGGTCACAGCAGATACTGAAAGTAAAGGTTCACTTTTGTTTCTCACAAATATGTCATATTGGTCATTTCCCTCAATAAATAAATGAGCAAGTCTAATATTTGTGTCTCATTAGTTTAACTGGGTTCTCTTTATCAACTTCTAGGACTTGCGTGAACATCTCATGATGTTTTAGGTCATATTTATATAGAATATAGAAAAGTCTAAAGGGTTCACAAACTTTCACACACCACTGTATATATAATGTGTTACTACATTCATTTGCAAAAGCCAATATTTTAATTTTTTACTGTTTTTAGTTTTGATGATGAATTTAATGATGACTGGACCAAAATAAATTGATCAAAATGACCTAGAAATACATCTGGTTCCACTGACTTCCATTAAAAGCAAAATTGTCATTTTTCAAGAATATTGGTTTCTGGAAACGGGCTCTTCACATGTGCTCTGAAGTTCTTTTCATGCCCTCACAAAGCTGAGCTGAGTAGTAGGAGGAGCAAAAGCAAACATGCTTTAGCTCATGTCGTCCCATACTGTTATTCTAAACATTGGGTCATCCCTAGTGAGGTAAAAAGAAAGGTCAGGGGATGAGGCTACAGCTACTAAATAGTGCCTTGGCGTCTCTACACCAATGTTATCCTTCCATTACTTAAGGTTCTGTTCTAAACGGCCTGGCTCCGGTCTCACTCCGGGCTCTCTGAAAATCTTTAACTCACCCTTGGGAACGTGGTGCAAAATCTAGCTCTCCTGCTGATGTCTAGAAATGGTCAATTGCGTTTGCACTATGAAGAAAAACATTTTAAATGTGAAATGGATTTTATGGCGCTATTTTCATTCGCCTTGCAAGATTGGTCCCACGAACAGCACATGACAGTTTATGCCTATCTGATCTACTGCAGTTATCATTTATCAAAGGAACACTAAAGAAATCAACAACATGGTGAAATATTGTGACTGCAGAAGTGAGATGGTCTTCTGCAAAGCTCTCAGGTCAAGAGACATGCCCAGACCTTACACAAAACCCTTTCAACATGCATTCCCTGCAATATACACCAATTTAAATGCCACAGATTAATAACATCCACTAAAATGGGGCACATGAAGGTCTAGGGTATATTAGGCCAGGTTCACACTACATGACTTTGGAGTCGCTAACTTGGAGAAAAGCTAATTCGGGCTAAAAAACTGATTTGAACTTCAATGTGGAAATGACAAAATCAGATCTGAACTAGTCTAGAAATGACAAAATCAGATCTGAACTACAGTCTAGAAAAGACAAAAATCAGATTTGAACTACAGTCTAGGAAAAACAAAAATTAAATCTGAACTACAGTCTAGAAATGACCAAATCAGATCTGAACTACAGTCTAGAAAAAAACTAAACAAATCTGAACTAGAGTCTAGAAATGACAAAAATCTGATTTGGGCTACAGTCTAGAAATGACAATCAGATCTGAATTACAGTCTCTAGAGATGAGGAAATCTGATTTGGGCTACAGTCTAGAAATGACAAAAATCAGATTTGAACTACAGTATAGAAATGAATAAATCAGATCTGAACTAGAAAAGACTAAATCTGATTTGAACTACACTCTAGAGAAGACAAAATTCTGATTTGAACTACAGTATAGAAATTACTAAATTAGATCTGAACTACACTCTAGAAAAGACAAAATTCTGATTTGAACTACAGTCTAGAAATGACAAAATCTGATCTGAACTATGGTCTAGAAATGACCAAATCAGATTTGGGCAACAGTCTAGAAATCACAAAACCTGATTTGAACTACAGTTTAAAAATGACCAAATCAGATCTGAATTACAGTCTAAAAAAAATCTGATTTGAGCTAGTCTAGAAATTACAAAATCAGATTTGGGCAACAGTCTGAACACAGCTAGTCACTTCTTGTTTGGATTAGGCTATGCCAACATCACAAACCAGAGGGTCTGTTCTTAAAAGGTTCACTGCTTCACAGAAACCAGCACCAGCACTTTTATGGTGCAAGTGTTGAGTCACAATAAATACCGTAAAACATACATTAAAACCATCTCTCTGGTGAAGCAGAGCTCAGCGCAATGAAGGAAAGCAAAAGGAAAAGCAGAAACAAAATCCTTATGCTGAGGTGGCCACCGTTATGCCTTACTAATTTTAACTGTTTGGTTTATTGGGGTGCCAAAGGGGGCACATATGGTAAGCCAGCTCAACAGCTATCAGAGGTCCTTCAGTCTGAATGTTAAGCTGGTGTCTGGTGAAGATGAGACCAAGTACAAAGGCACCATTAGAGAAGGGTGAAATCTTCCATGCGGGGTACTGACAGGGTGTAGGACACGCTACAGTTAAATAATTCCCCGTACTCCACATCCTAAACCTCGTATACATTTCCTCTGGTGACTCATCGCCACCTGTGACATATACAAGTAGTCTCCAGCATCCTCAAAGCTAAGCAGAGAAGGTCTGGAAAGAAAGCAAGAGTAAATAACATCCATCAAGTCTAGAATTTACTGTCCTTTTGCAGTTGGTTGCAAATATGATCCCCTTTGCTGCTCCTTGCGGTAGTGTTATGGTCTATGTACGTCCTCAAGACCATCGATTTAACAGTCCCCCCCTACACATCAGCCGTTTGTCATGGGACAATCTATCACTCTGAGTAATGCTCTGGATGAAGGGAAAAGCCTACAGTGAATTTACAAAAGGAGGGCTGAGGAAGTTGTGGGTGTGGGGAGACATCTAAACTGCCCAGCCTCAGCGATGATTGGTTTTTAAGTCAACCGCCACGCTTGGGGTTCTGATTTGGCAAGGTGCTCCGGTGGGATGTTTTTGCAGTGTAGCAATGAAATTACAAAAACATCTTGTCTTAATGTGGTGGTTGGTTATGTTGGGTTAGTTTTGCAGCGTATGTAAGTGGTTCTACCTTTTCTATCTTTGTAGCATTCTTGTCAGCAGAGAAAACAGAAAACATGATGTTCTCAAGATAATAAGTTGAACCTAATGTGACAATATATGTGTTTCAGCATCTGATATGTTTTAACTCTTATGATCCCATTTACTCTAAATTGTCCTGATGTGATTGATGCCCTGTTCTGGGCTTAGTAAAGATGCCCTGCCCTGTGCCCGATGAAAGGGTATTGGACTCTGCAGCCTGGATCAGGATTAAGCAGAAGATACTGGATGGATGGATGTCTTTGTTCGAGTATGTATGTGTGTGTCCTTCAATGGATTGGTGCTCTGACCTGGCTTTGGCTAAAATGGTTGTATCCCCTGCCCAGTACTCGATGAAGGGGTATGAGGACTCATGCAACCCTGAACAAACCTGTACCAAGATAGCAAAATTATTCTGGCCCACATCTGGCTCTCATTCCCCATGCTCATTTGGCCCACTTGCCACATGGATTGAAGGTACTTGGGCGGACCACTCCTGGTTACAAGATGTGGGCCACATATCAGCCAAATGTGAAGCATACACAACTGGGCCAAATCTGGACCAGAAATGTGAAGCATACAAAACTGGGCCAAATCTGGACTAGAAATGTGAAGAATACACAACTGGGCCAAATCTGGACCTGAAATCTGAAGCATACACAATTGGGCTAAATCTGGACCAGAAATCTGAAGCATACACAACTGGGCCAAATCTGGACCAGAAATGTGAAGCATACACAACTGGGCCAAATCTGGATCAGAAGCTAGCCACTTATGGCTCATATGTAAGTAACACTGCTATATCTCTGCCAAAAGTGGACCACATCTGTTATGGTACACGTTGGTCAAATGTGTATTTTCAAAACAAGGGCCACATTTGGCTTACAAGCAAGTTTGCCAGTGCCAAAAAAGTGGGCAACCAGTGCTGTTTCTCAGCCAGAAGTGGCCCACATCCATATGCTATCTGGGTATGACTGTACACTTCCATCCAACTGTAAATTCAGCTACTTCCTTTACACTCTGGCACTGAAATACAATCACTCCATACAGCTTTGTGGGCAAAACATTTGGTCTGAGTATAACTACAGTTCACCGCTGTACGCTAGTCAATAATAATGAAGCTAATGAATTGCCACTTATAATCAATTCCCTTCACAACGTCTGGTTTTGTACATTCTATGACAGTGCTCCTCTTTGAGGAATCGTATTAGAATTTATGGTCAAGGTGTCTACAGGTGTCAGACACTCTGAAGTGTTAAGAGTGCTTTAACGTGGCCCACCTGTGGTTTATATCATTGTAAAAGATCAAAATTGAGCATATTTCAATACACAATGACATCTATGACTGCCCTCCATCTGCAGGTTGTAGGAAGCAGTGAGGAACCAGTGAGGAACCTGAGTTAATGTGTACATGTTCTCACCAGTTCTGAATGAAAGAAATATAGACTAGACCAGTCATCTGGTTTGACTTCCCCTTCTGATAGCATAACACTTAAGTGAACGGCTTCATCTTGGAGGACTGATGGATGACTTACTGTCAGCAAGCACTTCATAAAACTGTCTCTGATTACATAATTGGCTTGCAGCATCATAAGAAAAAGGATCTGTTTGATATTTCATGCCTTCGGTGGCTCCTTTTGGCTTCAGGCGGTCCATGAGTCCACGAAGGAAAGCGCCACTGTCCATCCTGCGGCTTTTCTGTAGAATTTATCTTGGCCTACGGGTGCATTTCGCTCTGATGACACTGTGCAGACGTTTCCAGCTTTCTGTTTCACCACCATCCATCTCTCTGCCGTCTCAGGGAGAAGGAGTTATGTCCTCTCTTGTGTCTTCTGTTTGATGGTGCAACTCTCAGACCTTCTTGCGTCCCCACATGCCCCCCGGTCCTATCTACTGAAGAGTGATGGGTAATAAAAGCCCCCATCTTGCTCTGGTGTGTGTTAAACATCTCACTGGCAGCTGATTCTTCATCGTCTAGTTATCCAGGCTGAATCCTGTACCTGGCACTCCAAAGCAAAAAAAAGGCCGGGGGAGGACGAGGAGCGTTGGTAAAGTCATCAGGATATAATATCTTCTAGGGGTCTGAACCCAAAGATTAAATTTAGTCACTGTATAATTAATAAACTAGTCCATTAAATCTACTGTGTGTCTTTATTGTAGCCATCATTCTGTATTGCAACTTTTTGTGAATTTGAAAAATGTACAAAGACATGTTTATGGAAAAGGCCAAAACAGTGATGTATCAGTAGCTCTGTCACACTTAGAGTTTTAGTGAGTAGCTGCTGTAATATAGTATCTCTATCTGTACTGAGCTTTTTACTGATCTTCCCTCAACACCCGAGTAAACAGCGAGGAGGAGCTTGTGTTTATTGATCGAAGCTGCTTTGTAAGAGTGATGACAGGTACACATGGACACAGACAAGGCTAAAATATCAAATCCTTCAGCACCCTGCCCCAAAATCTTCACTTTAGCCTCATTATGTTCCTCGGCTTCTGTCTTAGGCTCTGTTTATTAGGGCAGATGGGGAGCTTATGGAGGTACATACAGTAGCTCATTGACTGAGTGTTGACAACCCAACATACCCTTCCTTTGGCTTTTAGCTCAGTTTGAAGACAAATCTATTTTGCAGTTCTCTGTGGCCAAAAAGATATAGATAGATAGATAGATAGATAGATAGATAGATAGATAGATAGATAGATAGATAGATAGATAGATAGATAGATAGATAGATGGATGGATGGA
>BRDA01092278.1:0-35829 GCA_036984385.1 Crenuchus spilurus
GACTGAGAAAAATGTTGGAACAGACAGAAGCAGGATTCACATCAGTTGGAAGGCTTTACTTTCACACAGTATTTCCCAGAAGATGTTATTAATGATGGCATTTGTGGTGCTACCAAGTGCTTTGCTCCCATTCAGTGAGCACTGATGCTAAGTGATTTATGTCAGTCAAGAAGTTCATAGAGAAAGAAATTTATCATCAGAACATTTGCTAGAAGATGCTACAGCTATGGGAAACAGGTTAGGCCAGTGTAGGACCATATAGAGCTCCATCCATCCATCATCTTCTGCTTAGTCCTGATCAGAGTCACAGTGAGTCCACCTACCTCTTCACAGAGTGCAGGACATGGCATTACACTATCTTGGCTCAGCCCAGGACAGGGCCAGACAGAGCTCAAACACTGTTTTTCAATCGCTGATGTTGACAAAATGTGAAAAGTGGACTCATGCAAGATTCAGCTCTTACAAAATATACTGTGATACTAGCATGTTATGCAGGGGTTAGACAATGAAACTGAAACAGTACTAAAGTGTATATATATATATATATGTACAGGGGTTGGACAATGAAAGTGAAACAGCTGTCATGTTAGTGTGGGAGGTTTCATGGCTAAATTGGACCAGTCTGGTGGCCAATCTTCATTAATGTCACATTGCACCAGTAAGAGCAGAGTGTGAAGGTTCAGTTAGCAGGTAAGAGCACAGTTATATAGTATATTACAATGCACACAACATTATGGTGACATACCAGAGTTCAAAAGAGGACAAATTGTTGGTGCACGTCTTGCTGGCACATCTGTGACCAAGACAGCAAGTCTTTGTGTCTAAATATTATTGAGCCACTTTGGGGTGTTTTGGAGGAGCGAGTCAGGAAACGGTTTCCTCCACCAGCATCATGTAGTGACCTGACCACTATCCTGCAAGAAGAATGGCTTAAAATCCCTCTGACCACTGTGCAGGACTTGTATATGTCATTCCCAAGACTAACTGACGCTGTATTGGCTGCAAAAGGAGGCCAAACACCTACTAATCAATTATTGTGGTCTAAAACCAGCTGTTTCAGTTTCATTGTCTAAACCCTGTATTTATCACCATGTTAAAAACATCATGCTTTTTTTGACACTACCACAATGGTAATAGCACAGTAATACAACTACTTTTAAATTACTATTTGAAGTGACTCAGTGGACTAAGGCGCTGTCATCATGATCTGAGGATCATGAGTTTGAATCCCAATTATGCTGCTTGCCATCAGCAGCCGGGGCCGGAGAGAGAAAAAATTGACTGCTCTCTCTGGGCGGGTAAGATGGCACTCTCTCCCCAGCACTACTAAGTAATTTCGGCTGGTTCAGGCGTCTGCCAGGTGATCCATCAGAACTGGGGATCCTGCACTTCCCTCCAAGCATGTTGGCTGCCACGGGGCAGCAGTTCGAAAAGAAGGAGTGGCTTGACTTCACATGCATCAGGTGAGGCCTGTTGGTCTACATGCATTAGTCTAACATTACAAGCGATAGGGAGAGTCAATGGATGACTGAGTTGATTGACTACCAAACACATTAGGGAGAAAATCGGGTAAAAATATATATATTTTTTTATTTTACAACACCACAAGAAGTAACTTAACGCTACCGTTTGTGGTTCCAAGAAGAGTGAAAACTATTTTTAAATTCAGCACATTTTCTAGAAGAAATTACAGCCTCTTATTTATTATTACTCGTAAGTGCTGTTATATTTCAGTTCAGCAGTGATGCTCACTTTAGAAATTCAGGTGTGGCAGTGCTAAATAAGCTATCCAGCAGTGAAGGAATTTACATGTTTTGACCCTTCAGCATTTCACATTAGAGACTAAGATGTCCAGGATATGTATCTGACTTTTTGCTTATGCTGGTCACACTTCATAGTACAGATCACTAATGACGGTTATTGCTTATCCATGTATCACTGAATAGCTGGACACTTTTGAGAGTGAGCCATTACAGTCTCTAGCAGCCATGCTAGTTCTTACACTAATTGATATTTGAACCTTCACTGAGTGCCAAGACAAAACTTGATGTAAGGTTCTTATTGGACAATAAATAAATGAAGACTTGCAGGAATAGAAATTTCAGAAGAACGAACACTGGAAAGAGCAGATGAAAAACAAGTAGAGGCAGATGAAAAGCAGAAGAAAGATGAAGGAAAGCAGAAGAAACAGAAGCAGATGATGAAAAGCAGAAAACTTTAAGAATTATTAAGAAAAATTAAGAAAATCAGGAAGAAGAAAAGCAGAAGAATCTGATGGACAGCCACCTGCTGCAGTGCCCGGGGAGCAGATGGGGGTTCCTTGCTTAATGACACTTCAGCCAAGGATTTTTCAGGAGACTGATCTGGCAACCTTTCAGTTCCAAGTCTCATCATTAATTAATAATTGAGACTTAACCATTTTATTCACGTAATACAGTCTTAAGTACTGGTGATGTATCCTTATTGTAAAGTTTAGCTGCATAAGCTGAATAATGGAGTGAAAACATTTTTGTGTGTTATTTTCAAGTAAACCTATCATTAAGCTCCAATGGCTAGTTATCACCTGGCCATATTACCCAAAGCTGTTCTTCCAGCATTACTACAAGCATGAATGAAACAAATTATGGTTTCAGAAGCACCTACACCCCCCTCCCTTTGAGACAGGAAACCTGATGCCAGTGCTCCACTAGACAAGTATCCCATTAGCGGCAGCCCCTCATGGGACAACGGCATAACTCCCAGCATCATCATAAGCATCCTCATGAAACATTCAGAGTAGATGATGCCACAAGAAAACAGAACATCCCATTGGCCGGCGTGCAGTCAGCCGAGAACACCAGAGCGGTTGCCATTGGCTACTTCCTCCCAGGGATGTTTAACTGGAAGAGAAGGGTTCCTGTATCGATCTACTAGAACCTCACCCCTGGCAGAAAGCAAGGGCAAGCAGGTTTACTTATGTGGCCTGATCATTACAAAACTAGGGTCAAAGCAAGTTCTTTTCATGTCATGATCAGGTCATTTTCCTTCCTATTATCAACTTTATAGAAGAGAGAGATTCTGTAACAGAACTGCTATGAAAAGGATACCTTCGCATCCTTCTGGTCATGGTTATTGGTCACTCAAATTACACTGCAGTTATGTTCCAAAGCACAGGCAAAATATCAACATCATGGTGATTGATCCTTCCAGAGACAATGCATATTTACACACTAAATACCAGAACACAACGGTTTTCTTGAGCAGATTGTTATAAAATGCTTTAATAAATAGTTTGATTTATTTCTAAGAACAAACATAAATTCCACTAAATGAACCAAAACTTTTTGCAGAGCAATTCTTCTGTACAAAAAAGAATTTTTTTTTTTTTATATTTATGAACTTCCTTCCAATAATGCACATCCAGCTTTATGTAGTTTGTCTTATTTTACCAGCTTTTTTAGATTAATTCAGGATAATATTTCAATTCTTTTTTTTATTATTTTGCATCCTCCCATTTTTGGAAGCAAGAAGCCATCCATGAGAGTAATATCCAACATGAAAACAAAAGAAAACAAAAATCATAGTGAGCCACTTCTGAGGTAATCCATTTTTGTTTGGAGTTGGTACCTCGAACACAAATGCTTTACAACAAAAAAAAAAAAAAAAAAAAAAAAAAAAAAAAAAAAAAAAAAAATTGTTCCCTTCATGAAGCCTCAACCCAAAAAAAAGCAGGAAAAAGCAGATGGAGCAACACAGTTTTCACATCGTATTGAGACCAGCATCCTTACAAGTGAAGCCCGCTTGGCCTTCCAAGCCTTGCTTCAGGAACTTCCACAGGTTTCCAGAACATTCAATGACAGCAAGGAAAGACAGAAGCTGAAATGGGAAAGGGATTTTTTTGTACGGAGGCAAACACACGCCACGATACACCACACAATCTTAAAGAATTACTTGCCTTATAAAGTGAAAACAAACCAACAACATAAAAAAGATGACCTTTTGTTTACATTACTGTTCTGACTGTGGGACGCTGTGTACTTGTTATAAAACCTGCCTATGTCAACTGGCATAAATAAAAGGAATGGCGTTGTAAAAAAAAAAAAAAAAAAAAAAAAATTAATAATAATTTTAATCATAATAATAGTAATAAAAAAAGTGTGACTTGTCTTAAGTTACTAAATTCAAATATACACAGCGACTCCTTTACTATATACACATATTTACAGATTTCTCGTCTTTCTTTGATCAAATACCTCGGTGGTGAAATGGGAGTTACTCTTGAGACAAACTTCTCCCTTTGTAGTGATCTATCGGGGTCGACCTCGGCAGCGAGACGCGCAAACAAACGAGCTCGTCAGAAGGCACTTGCTACCAACTCAAAATACTGCAATCCTTTTTTTCTTTAAAGAGCGTCCGGCCAAGACGACAAATGTGACAGAAAAAACAAGGCCACTTCGCAGGCACTGACCCACGAGCTCAGTAAGGCAGATGTGGAGTGAGCAGAGGTGGAGAAGAGGTGGATGAAGGGAAAAAGGCAAGACACAGAGATCTTACTTCTGACCCCAGAGCCAGTGCACCTCACTGGCCACCCCAATCCAAGGTCTGCGCCAAAAAAATACGGGCCACTCACAATGAAACAAAACCACAATAATCTGTAAACAACAACAGAACGTCTTTATACAGTTTATAATTTTCCTCTATTGAGTTCTTTTTTTTCCTGCTCTTTGTTTCAGCAGTACATTTCAAAAAAGAAAACAAAGCAGGCATCTCTTTTGCCTTTTCTTATAAAGTAAAACAAATTTGCTTCATCTGTACATAAAAAAATAAAAATGTGTCAAGGAAAGAAAAAAGTTTTTTTTTGTTTTTACTGTTCAAGTTCAAAACATCTCTGCATGGGCAAATAAAAATGACAACGTGAAAAAGAAAGAAAAAACATTCTGTCTCTCTTGAACTCAAAAGCCTTTGTCTTCTCAGAGGGAACAAGAGAGCCTCTCTCTGCGTGTGGTGCGCAGTGTCTATACGCAGAGCTCTTTGGGGTCTTGGCTAGCGGGGGCGCTGTTGACATTTTTCCAGCGGTTGTCTTTGGGGCTGTGGGCCGTCCGGTGTGGGGCCTTAAGGGGAGCGCTGCTGCTGCGCGTGGTGCAGATCAGCTCGCTGTTGAGCCGCACAGTGGCCTTTGAGTACTTTGGGACAGCCCGTTTGCCGCCCTCCGTCCCGCACCCCCACTCCTCAGTCAGCTCCAGCTCCTCTTCCTCCTCCTCTTCTTCCTCCTGCTCGTCTTCCTCTCCTCGGGCCCGCTCAGTAGAGCCCATGAGTTTGACTCTCTCGTACTCAGCGTCCCGGTTGTCTTTGTGCTGCTGCCGCGCCACCGGCCTCAGCGGCTCCCACTGGTTGTTGACGCTTTCCTCCACTGGAGCACGCTCGCGCCTCTCACGCTCTTTTCGCCGTTTACGTGTCCACCACACACACACAATCACGCAGAAGATCCACAGGGCACAGAAGACTACGCACAGCACTGGCACCAGGTAGTCTACACAAAAAACAGAGACTTTAGATTACAAGCTATTCTATTAGCAAAACTGCACACATGAACTTGTTACTTATGTTTCCTTTTATGATAGCAACTTCAATATGATATATATGTCCAAATGTTTGTGGACACCCCCTTTTAATTAATGCATTCAGCTACTTTATGTTGCACCCATTGCTGACTCATGCACACACAGCTTGCCAACATAATAGCAGATAAACATGAAACTAGAAGTATATAAAGTCTCCCAGCACTGAGCTGAGGAGCAGTGTTTTCTGGAATGATGTTGCTCTATCTAATACTTTTAGAGTCAATGAGGGAGTTGAGGATGAAGTGAGGTAGTGATCATCAAACATTCTGACTTCAACACATTCATAGCTGAATGCAATCAAATCCTCACAGCAATGCTCAAGCATAATTTTTTCCCTGGACAGTAGAGACCAAAAGTGGGGAAAAAAAAAACTTTTGGGAGAAACAATGAATGAGCATGTATCCTATTACTTTTGCACATATAGTGTATCTTGGAAAAACTACTATGCTTTAGACTGGCTTTCTTTGCAACTTTCAAACAATATACATTAAACTAAACTACACTCGAATGGCATACAACAGTTAAACTTTAAAACTGCTGTTTTATACTGCAAAACTGAAGCCATAAAATGCATATACTATGTTAATTTTTTATGATGTATATATTTTTATGCATATATATTTATATTTTATACATTGTTTGGTAAACCAATAAAAAGGTGGAATAAACAGTTTGTTTGTTTATTGTTTATTCCTGAAGCCCACTATTTCTAGCTTCCATCCAGTCCCTGCTACAACTAATTATTATTATGTAATGAATATACAGCACTTACAGGGTACAAGCAAAAATATACATAGTGCTGAAAACAGTGAGTTTTAAACCCTGTCCTAGCTAACGCTTTTGCACACTACTGTATTTAATTCATGAGAACTGGAAGGGTGAATGTTTTGATTGCTGTTTCACAGCACAGAGTGTGAACATGCTTGTTAACAGCCCTGCTACAACCATTTTTAATAAGCAAAAGCATCTTACAAAATGAAACGCTCTAAATGAAGTGTTCCAGTTCAAAGACTAACAGTTCTCAACCTGAGGCCCCTTTTAACTCTTAGTGAGCTAATGACTGCACCTCCGCCAGACAAGGCCTTGTCATTTAGGGCTTTTTAAGGAGTCATTACTGACTGAAAGTATGCAGACAGTGACTTCAGCTTAGTCACACTGTTAACATGCACTATCAGCAACAGTGAGGGGAAAGAGGATGAATCACTTTGGTTTTATGGACTGCACATCAGACGGCTACACTGGATCTATGGTACCCTCGTCTCAAAGCAGTTTAATCCCTTAAACTAAAAACCTGTATGTGGTTCCACACTTCAGTTGCTCACTCTATCCACGACAGAACTTGCAAATGATTAACAGCCATAAGTCAGTTTAGTTTTTGATTAAATTAGAATTTTAAACTGAATGTTACATTTGCTGGCATGTCCACTCTGCTTGTCCTTGTAAAAACCCAGGCGTGGGTTTGCTGAATAGGATGAGGCAGGAGTATGATTTTCTTGTTGTACAGTCTGACCTCAAGAGCTGCACACCAAATGAGTAGGAATCACATTCGATTTGAATTGGATTTAAAACCCACAAACAAAATGTGGCTGGATTTTTTCCATTTGCAGAGCCTAACAGTTGCTGTAAGTAATTTATGGCAGTAAATAAATAATAAGCCTCAAGAATAATAACTGAAAAACAGGCAGTTAAAATGTTTGAAGTGTATAACTTTTTATATGGTGTCTGGACATGCATGCCTGTGTAATCTCAGAGGCTGCTCTACTTACCCACAGGCTGGGGCACGAGCCGTGTCTCCACTTTAACCTCAATGACGGCTTGCATGATGGTGCTGTTGTGGCGCTTGGACAGTGTGCCGACGATGGTGTTGGCCGCCTCCTGGATCCGACTGTGGTCAGGCTGCTCGTCCTGCTGGAAGGACTGCACAGAGCCAACAATGGAGATGTTATGAGGGTGTTTGTGTGTGTGTTTGTGTGTAAGTGAAAATGTGTGTGGGATGGGAGAAGAGAGAGAGACCAAAAGCAAAAAGAAGCACTAGATACTGGGCGAAACACTGCAACAAATCCTGACAGAGAATGTGGAAAATTACCCATCCATGCAGAAATGTGAGATATGTTATTATTGTACGGTTGGACAAGATCTGCAGAACGTTTGAAAAAACTGCATCAAATCCAACTGTACACTATAGCACACAGCTCTACAAAGCAAATTATGGAACTTATTTACATGCCGTTACAGTGTTTGCTTAATGCCACAACATAATGTTCAGATTCCAGTTTAAAGTGCTAAGCTATTGAGCTGATTTGCACAATTAACATGTTTATTTTCCAAAAAAAAAAAAATAATAATAATAATAATAATCATTCACACATACAAAATCTGCACTCTGTCATTTCATAGGTTGAAAAAGATTTTTGTCAACATTCAATAAAAGTTTGTCTAACCTCACAACAGTTGCTATGACAATGCATTTGTTGGTAGAGCTTGGATAGGTCAGTTAATGAACAGTGCTTCAAATATTTCATATTCATTGTGAATGTAATTTCAAGCAGAAGAGTTCACCAACAGCCACCTACACACAAAATCATGCCCAAATCCACGAGTTCTTAAGCTCATATAAACGAAGAAAGAAACATTCTAATATGCTATCGTTTTTCTCAACTCATGCCTTTATGCCATTGGTTTTATTCACCCTGCAACATGCAAAGACCTGCACCAGAGCATACCTGAGCAGCTCCTAAAACTGTGAGTCAGCTCGTTATAACACTGTGTATGTGGATTTAGATGACAATGTAAATCTACCTTAGAAGACTTTGCTAACAATCCACTATAAGCTCCAGTGACTCATAAAAAAAAGGCTGAAAATCTACCGCCAACAGCGCTAAGCTTACTTGTATCATATACTACACAAATACAACTTCTCCAACATGAGTTTCTCTTTACGAGTCATGACCGAACAAGAAGGGCCCTACTTCTTCATCTAACCGGCTTATCCAATAATCTCTACTCCACCGAAGCTTTTCCTCACAGAAGCTGATGGAACATGCTCCAGTTGCACCCTAGCCTGGTTCTGAAACTATGAGGGAGAATGCCGCATTGCGGGTGGACCTGCTGCTGGTCAGGCAACTGAATCTCATTACATCAGAATGGACAGGCCTTGAGTAACCATGTGCGACTCCATGAGGAAATCAAATTAAAAGACATAAATGCCCATTAAAAGACTTGCAGAGAACCTGTGGTTCTTCTTCTGAATTTACAGCCTAGAGAGACTTTGTGTAGTACAGGAAACAACCGATCTGGAGCTAAACGGGATAAGAGCTAAGGATGCTGAGTGAAGTTACACTTACAATTGCCACCTCTACTGCATCCTGGTTGGAGTAAAAAAGTTCACAAAGAACCAATAGAGCATCTTCTTTGGCAAGGCTCCGTGTGGCTGGAAGGTACCTCAGCTCTGAACATACGTTCTCCACTGTTGTTCCCTAGAATAGAGAACAAGTATTTAAATAACAGCATTTGCACTGACTCTCAAACTACTAAATACAAAATCAGCAATGAACTACAACATAATAAAGACTAACTAGGTTTATTACAAGGAAACAATTTCAAAAGTTATAAATACTGTTGGGGCATTTCTAATGCCAAACTGAATACATTTGATATATTTTCAATATACAACGATCAGCCATAGCTGCCTCTATTGTGTTTGATTCACTAGTACTAGCACAATACACACTAACACCACCACCACATCAGTATCGCTGCACTGCTGAGAATGATCCACCACCCAAATAATGCCTGCTCTGTGGTGGTCCTGACCATGGAAGAACAGGTGAAAGGAGACTAACAAAGTACACAGAGAAACAGATGGACTACAGTCTGTAATTGTAGAAGTACAAAAGTGTACTTGTATGATTAATGGAGCTGATAGGGACAGTGACGATAAGAGCTAGTGTTAATGTTATGGCTGAAAGATGTAAACCATTTACAATAATTATAAAACTGGCAAATCATGAAATAATCAAAAACTACTCAAACTTTACTCGGAACATAAATGCTAAAAAGCCACGTGAGCCTGATCCCTGCCAGCCGATGACTGAACTCACTGGAGGCAGTTTCTCCCTGTTGAAAATGAGGGTGATGCGAGCACAGCTGTTGTCCAGGTACCCTGTGTTGGGTTCACACTTGCTTTGGACGGCTGGGGTAGTCTCAGGGCTTGGACAGAAGCCCCACTGGTGGCAAGGGGGAGAGAGGCAGGTCAGGAAAGCGTGCTCCAGGCACTCTCGACCTCCTGGGCAGGCAAAATGCTCTCTTCCCTGGATTCCGGGCAGCAGGCACGGCCGCCGCCCACACACAACCTAAGAGAGGGCAAAAGAATATATATCAACACTTAACGACTGCAGCATTACAGTACTGGTGCAGGATTTAACACCACAAAAACATGAATTATGTCTTTATCCAAGTTTGGTCACACATAGACCAGTGATTCCTGGAGTATCTTTGTCCTGCAGATCATTTGAGCACATTTGATATCTTACACCATGTACAAATGTTTGTGGACCCCTCTTCTAATGAATGCATTCTGCAACTTTAAGTTGCACCCATTGCTGAGATAAAAATGCACAATTGTGTGTGTGTAGACACAGAATATCTAGTCCTTGTATTGCCATTACAGTACGAATCTCTTGAAAAGATAAACATATTGGTCCCATGTGTAGGAATTATAGACTACCCCCCACTAAGGAACCCCACTAAAGCTCTGGTCACTGAATGCAATCAAATCCAAACAAAGCAGAGACAGTTACTAGAACAAAAGCAGGGTAAACTCTTGTTAAATACCTTTGATTTAGGAAGAAACAATGAATACCCAAGTGTCCAAAAACTAGTGCCCATATATTGTATCTGCTGCTGAGTTGAATGAGGTGTGTTATAGCACCCTTAGTGTTGTATTGCTGGACCAGAATTATAAAGGCAAATGATGCACTCTAACCTCTGCCATACAGGTAGATGGAGTAGTATGAGGGTTAAGCAAAGCTCAGATGAACTCCATATTAGTGGGCTGCTTGATTTGCCCGAATTACCTTCGTGCACTCCACTTTGCCGTTGACACACTGGCAGGTGTTGCAATCCTCTTCCCAGCGACTGCCATGTGGGAATTGTAGTCCAGAATAATGACACGTCTTCCCAATGCCTATAACTGCGCCATACAATAAGATAGAAACAGTAAGTCCCACTCATGAGACTCCTACTCACTGTATTATACAAGCTTTTGGTGATGCGATGAACATTTAAGCTTAGAGAGATATTGTTCTTCACTGTGTAGTTAAATGCTGGCTTAGGGCTACTCACACTCTTGACATCGAGGCCCAGAGCGTCCAAGTGGACAGATGCAACGGAAGCCATTAATCTCATCCACGCATGTGGATCCATAAGCGCAGGGTGAAGACTGACACTCATCAATATCTGGAAGAGAAAAGTAAACATGCATTTGTTATGTACCAACCAAAGCACATTTGTAAACTGCTGAGGAAACTAAATGTTGGGCTGTGAACCCATTTACATTTCTGAACTACATCCTGAGGCTAGGAAGTGGCTGCTTTGGTAGCTTGCTAGAAATTGGGCCGTGGAAGTGCATGGAATCCCTAAAGCCTTCTTCTCTATGTAAGAGCCATCAACAGTCAGAGGAGACAAAGAGTCAGTTCCCAAAGAGCAGTGAGGATTTTTTTCTCAACAACTGAATAATTCATCTCTTCTGTCTGTGTGTAAGCGAAGACTGACCTTTGACCCCCAAAGAGGTCAAAGGGCACGGGATGCTCAGTAATCTGGCATTTGGGATCACATGCCACATTCATTCCCTTTGGAAGCATTATGGCTCCTTCATAAATACTCACTGATACGGCAGTCAGGTCCAGCAAAGCCTGGTGCGCACTCGCAGCGGAACCAGTTCACTCCATCCACACATATTCCTCCGTTATAACTGAGGAGAGGGAGACAAACAAATGCGGTATTAAAGACATCAACAGAAAGACTTGCTGCCTTAAACTGAGAGAATGGAATTCCTATGAATGTAGTAAAGAGGGGTGGGCAGTATGATATCTGATATATCGTAGAGATCATCAATAACCTGGAAACTTGTAGTATGTGAACTGGAAAAAAGTAAAACGTGTATTTAAAACTTTTTAATTGCATTTATACTGCACTGCAGTACAGGACAAGTTAAACTAAATGATTTATATTTTTGTCTCAGGCATTACAAATCAAAGTGATATGGGTGGTAAAAGTATTGTACATTTTGCAATGTTCTACTTTGGTCAGCCCTAGGTGGAAAAACAGATGAAAGACTACAAAAAAAGAGGGACGAAGACAGAGAGAGAGAGAGGATAGAGAGGGTTACAAAAGCCTCATCCCGTTCATCAATACCACACCTTTCAGATGCTAATCCCCACTGCCCCCTTGCTGGGACACCCTGCCTGTCTCCCTCCTCCCTTTCCCTCTGCACCCCCTCCCCAATCCCAATGCTCACAGGTCAGTGGGGCAGAATGGCAGGAGGGCAGCGATGGCTGGAAGAGAAAGAGTTGGCCCACCCCCCCACCCCTCCTGCCAATCCCTCAACCTCTCACCGCTGGGGGCACTCTGTTAGGGCCATTGGCTCTATTGTGTATCCCATTAAAACTGGCCCTAGGTCTCCCGAGCTGTCGGATTTAGGGGGTGATTTAAGGACATCTTCCCCTGTCTTTACAACACCCCTCTGCCTCCACCCCCTGGCCCGCCTTGCCTCCTCTATGGTCGTGTATCCGCTCAGAGAGAATGGAAAGGGAGTGGGGGGTGCATTGGTGGGGACTGGGCAAAAAGCCATGTGAGAGGGGCTATTCACAGCTGGTGGTGTTGTACAGGGTAGGGGCGGGACGGCACAGACAGCAGGGACAACAGAACCACCAGCAGCCCTGGCTAGAGCAGAGTAAATATGGAGGGGGAGGTGGGCTACTACAGCCCAGCTGCATGAGATGAACACAAGTTCACTTACCACGGGTGAGGGTTGCAGTCATTGATGTCTGTGAGGAAGAGAGAGAGAGAGAATGAGCCACTCTTTCATCAGTGCTAAATATCATGCAGTAATATACACACTATTTAAAAGTGTTTTAAAGGAATAATCTGGTCAGACTAAGAAAATCTGATGAAATATCAACTTTTGTAGCATGGATTTTTGAGGGCAGCACATGTAAGCAGCCCAAAGCAGGTGTACTTCTTCAAAAGTTCCTCCTACCTTTTGATTCATCATCAGAAAGAGTTGTCATAATCTCTCTAAAGCATCTCTTTAATCTTAAGGGCCTATGTGAGCACTGATTCATTGTGAAATGGAGCTTAGTGAGGTTTCCTACAGTACTCACTCTGAGCGCAAGTGGGCCCCTCCCAGCCGTCTTTACAGATGCAGGTGAACGTGTCCCCACCACCCACGCAGGTTCCTCCATTAACACAGGGACTGGAAGCACATGTGCTGTTCTTTGCTGAAGCACAAGCAGAGAGTCTGGTGTTACAAAAATACACTGAAGTGGCCAAATCAGAGAAGCCTCTCAGATGAACTCAGAAAAGTGTATAAAAGAACATGTGTAGAATACGGAGGCCCCAGATTTGGTATCCACTGCTCTATAGAGCATACAGGAGAATTAGAGTAGCTGCTCCTTACCACATGCATCATTAGTTTCATTGCAGTTACAAAACAATTTAAAGTAGCTGTACTGTTCAGAGTCAAGCCAAGCTCACCTGTATTACAGGTGCTTCCCCCCCATCCAGGTGGGCATGCGCATCGGAAGGCATCTCCATGGTCATAGCAGGTACCTCCATTTCCACATGTGCTTGCATCACACTGACTCTCACGGGAGTGGCACGTCTTCCCCTTCCAGCCGTTCGCACACTCACAGTAGAAATCATTGACCAGGTCCTGACAGTGGCCGCCATTCTTACAGGGGTTTCTGCTACATTCATTCACATCTAATAAGTGAAGGATATGAGAGTATGGATTGAGTTGGGTTAGAAGAGAAGAAGAGGAGAATGAAAGGATGACAGTTGTTATACTCACTTAGGTCACACAGGTCGCCCTCCCAGCCATCAGGACAGAAACACTGGAAAGAGTTGACGCCATCAATACAGGTGCCGCCATTTCGACACGGGCTGCTCACACAGTCATTCACATCTAGGTGAGGAAACAGAGCGAGTGAGACCCCAACATGATGAAAGAAAATGGAGTGAAACGACTGAGAGCAGAGTAATCACAGTGAAAAGCTGCATGTGCACACCTGGTGAGCTAGCAGTAACATTACAATAATTACTTGTTAAGCTAGTTTCAGATTTTTTTTTAAATATCAGTATGTAGCCAAGTTAATCAGAAAGCTATAACTTCAGTTAAGATCAGGAAGACCAAGTAACCATCAAGTGTTACAGGGCCAAAATCAACAGGCTCAAAGCCAAATACTGCTGCTTTGTTTCTAGGGTTTGACGATAAACAATGTTGGTAAAGGTGGATAGGTCGAGCTGTAGGACTCACTCTCATGGCAGTAAGTGCCTGTGAAGCCTGGCTCACAGGTGCAGGTGAAGTTGCCGGTGGGCTGACTGACACAGCGACCATGGGGACCGCACACATTGGACGAGATGTGCCTCACACCACCATCCGAGCTGTTACTTGCAACTGCAATGGTGCAGCTGTCAATTACTGGAGAGAAAGAGATGGTAGTTTGAAAATGCATCAAAAATACGCCTCAGACTCTTTCGTCAAATCCAGCATCGTTAAAACTAACACATCTGGGTTCTATTATGCACTGTAAGCAGAGATTATACTGTGCGCCCTGAATATAACAGTTTCTTGAGGAGAATACCACAGTGCCACAACAAAAAAATCAAATATTGTGAAGAAAGTTTACTGTTCATAATTTAATTCAAACAGGTAAACCGACATTTTATATTCATTACATGTAAACGTGACATTTTTCAAGGTTTTTGTGTTTTCATGTTGACTAACGCAGCTTATACAAGGGAGAGTCAAAAATGATCCGCACTTTATTTATATTGAAACTTTTCATCATCGCTTTCTGTACTAGGTCTCTGCCTCCATAGTAACTGCTGTGCAGGTTTGAACGTGCCAAGTCAGTTTACTCACGACTGCTGTGTAACAAAAAATGGCCGCCTCACTTATGATTTGGCGGAAAGAAGAACAGTGTGCAGTGATTTGTTGCAGGTGCGTTTGGACATCTGCAAACAAAATTTGGAGTGATACTCTAAAGAAGGTGAAAGTTTCTTAGAAAGAATCATTACTGGTGATGAGACACTGATTCATCACTATGTGCGCTGTGGGCAGTAAGAAAGTTATATTAGATAACTTTTATATGAGCTGAAAGATCTGTGTAATACCCAACCAAAGGCCTGTAGACAATATAAAAATGGAATCTTGACCTCAGAACTGACACTGATAATAAATACATGAGTGTGTGTAAAGAGGACAATGCTATTGTTCCATGCAAAGCAGTGACATGAGTGTGAGTAGACAATGCTAGTGATCATTACCTTGGCATGGAGCGGTCCTGCAGTGGTCCTTGCGGTCTGCACAAGTCTTCCCCTCAAAGTCCTCGGGACAGGCACAGTAGAAATCTCCCAGTAGGCTGTGGCAGGACGCCTCATTTTTACATGGGTCGGGTTCGCAAGGGTTTGAGAAGCTTTGCACCTACATATGCAGAGATGAGAGGAAAAGCGATTAACGGAGAGAAGTTACAAGAGATAAGTAAATAAAATAAAGAAAACAACAAACAGGAGAGAGGACCAGAGCAGCGAGAGGGAGTAAGGGCAAGTGAGGCTTTGATTTACTAAAGGCCTTAGCTCTTCAAGCCCAATCTTCTTAAACTACGGAGATAAACAGAGCAGAGTAAGCCGTGGAAGCTTGCCAGAAGCCTGCAGCTAGAGAAGGGTGCACCACTGCCCTCACAAAAGAGCATGATCACAACAAAAACGTAAAGCTAAATTTAGACGTCCTTCCTGTCTTATTGAGCAGATTCAGCAGGGACCTGAAACACTTTCACATGCTTAGAATTTCTTTTCCCTTCGACTTGACTTTGCTTTTGCTATTATTCTAGGCCATACAGGAGACTTCAAACTCACAGACTTCAGGATAGATGATCATCTGCGTCCCATAATATTTTCAGACATACAAGTTGCAATCAGACATACAAGTGCACTGGATATAAATCACCTCGCCGAGCTGCCTGTAATGCATAGAATGCTGCACAGCGGGTCACAAGCTCCACACCACTTCAACAGTATGTCTCCAGTCTCCATTTTTTACACTGCGTCTTCAAGAGGGATGAACTTGCAGAGAATTTAAACAAGCTTCTGAGCGGGATAGATCATGCCAGTTGCCATGTAAGGCATTCTGTCGAGCTGAAGTCTGGCCCTAACTCCTCTGCACTCTCCTACTCTATTTATTTTATTAGGGATGTGCAGCATATACAGAGGGAGACTAAGGCCTATTCATGGCACTTATCCACCAAGAATGAAACAAGAGTTGGTGACAGCAGGGCAGACTGCTTCGAGATGTGAAACTGCCACAGTGGACCGAGCAAAAGGAAAATTGAGCATTCAGTCACCCAAAGCTTAATATCAATACACTAGCTGGCACTTATTCCACAGGGTATCAGTTTAGGGCAGGGCTGCTGAGAGCCTTGGGTTTGGGATCTAAAAGTAGGCTTGTGTGCAGGTGTTCATGAAGAGAGCTATCATACATCAAACGCTTGCCCCGTATAGTCCGTGGGCCTCCTGAGAGACCAGAGCCCCTGCAGGCTAATAGGAGCGCAATGGCATGCCAGGCATGAATCAAACGTAAAAATCAAGGCCTGCTCTTTCCCGGGCCACGCACGGGCACCCAGCCAGTCATCCCAAATAAGAGTTGCCTCATTCACTACGCCCTTTATTTTTAGCCCGTACAGTGAGCCGGGACTGGCTCCAGACCAGCTTGCAGCACCTCTACAGAGATCCACTTTAAACCCTCCGATGGGCAGCAACTGGCCCCCACACCAAAGTATTCCACCTTCCAGTCCAATAACAAGAGCAGTGTGGCAGGAATAAACCTCTCCACTCCAGTTACCCACTCACACCTGTGCTAGAATAGCAAGGCCGATCTGCCCTGCACAGAGGCTTCAAACAAACACGCATGCTAATGTGAGTAGACTCTCGATTTAGCTTCTGTAACATGGGATGGGCCCGACTGGGCAGGGCAGCAAAAATTAGAGCATGTATGAATGGCACAGAGAATTCCGGCTGTAAATGATGTAACCATCATAACAGACAATAAAGATTTTAAAGCCAATTTCACCATTTATATTATACTGGCAATAATAATAACTCAAATGTTTCTGAATATGCAAATGAGAAAATAATTCATATTATTGTTATGAACAAATGATAAAATACAGAAGTTGTCACTTTAGTTTACTGCATATGGACAGAATAAGATGATCCGTTGCTGACTGATCAGATACTACAAAACATTTATTAGAAATATTGTCATATGAGCATTTTGGTTAATATGAGCTCTTGGGGCTCTGACATTCTCTACTGTCCAGTTGTGAACATTCATAAAGTTCACATCTTTATTCCAAACAAAATATGTCTCGTTTCCAAATCCAACCCCAAGTTAGAAAAACCAAACTCAATCCTAATCTAAACATGCACCCAGCACCAGCGGCACTCACCTCGCACAGCATCCCAGCATAGCCAGACAGACACTCGCATACAAAGCTGTCCAGCAGCACATGGCAGCGACCGCCGTTCTGGCAGGGGCTGGTAGAGCACTTGTTCCTCTGGATCTCGCAGTGGGTGCCTGTATAGCCTTGAGGACACTGGCAGTGGTAACCTCCTTGTGCCCCTTCCTGCATAGAAAGAATGCTTTTAGCACTGTAGAATTGTTGGAAACATGTAAATGTTAGGGTATGTCAAGCTAACATTTTGGATGGCTACTGGTTCGTCATGAAATAGTCACTCAAATGAAACATTGCATTTTCAATTTAAATAAAGAAAATTTACATTTTATGACGGCGATGCATTCATTCTTTAAACACAACAGCTGAGACATACACTTGGCACTAGACTAGGGAGTCTGTCCAGTTGCAGCTCGGAAGGGCCAGTGTCAAGCACAGTTTAGTGATTTCCCTGCTCAAAAGACACCAAATTCCAACAAATTCAGCCATGCCCAGATAAAACTGGTGATCTGGCCCAAGATCTTTTTCATGATATTTATTAGAGAAGTTAATTATTATTTTGCCATTTCATTTTAATGGTTTAAAAATGCATCAACTGAAAAAATAAATAAATAAAAATAACACCACTAGTTATTTTCACAGGATTATAATTGGGGATTCTCTACCTTGCAAGTTGCTCCATTCTGGCACTGTCCATGGCAGCCATTCATGTCTGTGAGTAAAGGGGGAGGGAGAAAACAAAACAGTAAACAAAGTGACAGAGTGAAAATAAAGCGGGGTACCAGGTATTAATAATTAAGATCATGCAGTGAAGATGAAGAAAAGACGAGCATGAGTTAGTGAGCCGAGTACAGAACAGTTAGTTCAATCAGCACAAGCCGACAGGCCAGTCAACAAGAAGCAACAACCCAGCATGCAATAGGAGCTGACGTCTATGATGCCGAGTGTGGTGTTCATGTCCCTGCAGAGTATCAGGTGCCTAGAGAGGAAACCCTGGCTGCAGTATGGGTCACCCTACATCCTCTGTATGTGTGCCTTTGCTTGAGTGTATATATTTGCTCAGAAAGAAAAGCAGGAAAGAAGAAGTGGCGGAACATCAAAGAGCGTGGCAAGAGGACCCATTGAGGAGAGAACATTAGAAGATACTGACTGATGTCACAGTTCTGTCCGGCCCATCCACGAAAGCAGTCACAGTGATATCCACCAATCAAGTTTTTGCAAGAATAAGCGTTAACGCAAGGCTTCCCCACACACTCATTCACATCTGTGGATTAAGGGAGAGAAAGAGCGAGGGATAAGGAACAAGGATCATGGGGCAAGAACGAACAGGAAGAAAAAGGAATAAGGGATGGAGAACAAAGTAGAGTGAAAGAAAGAAGAAAAAGGGAAGGCAATGAAATCAAGGAGAGAAATTGGAGCTCTTGCTTTGTAGCCCCACCACCATTAAGCACATTGAAATGGCTCTTGGCCTGTAACTCTGTACCAACCTGTACAGGCTGGTAACATTTTGGTTATTAAGACTCTGTTACAGCCTGACAAAGTCCATGCACATACTGAACCTAAACGTGGGTCCTAATTTTGGTCATGGAGTAGCCATCCTTTGCATATTTTGGTGAGTTTTTTTTTCCCTCTTCTTCAATCTTTTCTACCATACGTGATCCATCTATAAAGCTAAAATTTGGAAGATGTTCCAAGGTTGAAATGGGAAGGCTGGAACAAAAGATACTCCAGAATGTGCTCCAAGACCATGATAAGTTGCTAATTCACTAAGCCAAAACTTGTGCTGCTTTTGAAGCTGAATTGATGCCGTGATCCTCACAACCATGCCGTGAAAGAGCTGGAGCGTATTAGGTGGTTAAAAATTCAACAGGGGCCCCTGGAGATGTGCACACCGCTCCCCTGTGCACCTGTCCCGCGAGAAACCTGACTCCAGGCTGCAGTGGGACGGGGAGAAACATGAGCCGAGGGCTAAGGTTCGGCCTGTAAATTGAGCGATCCAGCTCCAGTTCCCTCACCCCACTTGTTTACAGGTCATAATCCGCTTCCTTTCGCACATCCTGCACTTCCTTTGCAGAGAGAACGATGGGGAGCAAAGACATGCAAATGATGCAGTGTCCATTTTGAGAAGATTTCAAGCCAAAAGGTAAAATTCTCTCAGAAGGTTGAGCATCTTCAGATCTTTCCATTCCATATATAAACGCCGCTTCCTCCACTTACAAGAGTCAGATTACAGATGCTGTCCATCTACCTAACCAGTCACTGTCCTCCAGCAAAAATGGTGGTAACACACATGCAGATACACAACCACAATCACCAGGTCCAACTCAATCACTTGCATGCATCAACAGCCAAGTCTGTCCACAAACAACGATGCAACAATGCCCAATGTAATCGATAGGATACATCATGGCATACTATGACTGGATGCGTCACCGTATCATTGAAACACGAGTAAAAGCAGAGCATGTTTTATTCTGTTCAGCTTTTATTACATGTCTTATTATTATAAACACAGAAGACAGATACCATCACACCAAAGAACCAACAAAAAAGGCTTTCACACCTTTAAAAACTGAAAAACGAAGGAAAATGAATGTTTCAAGGCAACGTATTATGTTAAGAATACCATGTATGCCATCATTAATAATAATGATGTATCTTATAAATACTGTACACCCAACACCCAAATACTGCAAACAAATGAATAATCAATAAATGTTATAATCCCAATGACTATCCCACCATAAAAGATATTTCAATAAGATACTTTTATCATTTTTTTCTCTTGGTGGCATTTGTGTTCATATTAAACAATTAATTTCTTCATTTTAACATCTACAATTAAACAAGCTCTTTTTGTCTTTAATAATAATTGTAAATGAGCTCTGATCCCTCTGGCTACCCAAAAAATAATCTGGGCTGCAACACTTTGTATACATTTCAGTATGAGTGGGCAGAGCCAAACTGCTATAGGCTGAATAGGCAGGTCTAACTAAATATGTTGGTTTAAATACAAAGTTTTTACAACTTTATGTTCCATATATGGACTGTATGAACTGGGGAGTGAAGGATCCACTTCCTCTTGCACATCCTGCATTTCCTCTGCCAAGAAATTAATGAGGAGCAAAAGATGATCTTGTCAAGATTTCCATAGATTTCGACTCATTCCAACATAAAAATAGAAAATAAGTGCAATGTCTTACCTATCTTGCAGGTCTTCCCAGCCCACTGTGGAGGACAGAGACACTCAAAGCCATTTTCCTGGTTAATACATGTCCCTCCCTGAGAACACGGACTGGAGGCGCACTCGTCCATATCTGCAGTTCAGAAAGCAGAACTCTCCTTACAACCACATTCAAGATAAACTTAGGGAAACTTCTAGCCTGCTGTTCTGAATGTTCAGTTCACAACTGCTCTCTCAAAACAAGAGAGCTTTACCATTAAAAACATTTGAGGTCAATGAGAACAAGTTTTAACTGCACAATTATGTGCAATAACCTTCCTTATAAAACCTTCAAACTGGGACTGGGCGACTGTGATGATTTTACTCAAGCTGTGGGGGCTGACAACCACCCACTATTAGACAGAGGGATATATGAGAGCGAGAAAGAGAGCGAGCGAGCGGGAAAGAGAGCGAGAGAGCGGGAAAGAGCGAGCAAGAGCGAGCGAGAGCGAGAAAGAGCGAGCAAGAGCGAGCGAGAGCGAGAAAGAGCGAGAAAGAGCGAGCAAGAGCGAGCGAGAGCGAGAAAGAGCGAGCAAGAGCGAGCGAGAGCGAGCGAGCAAGAGCGAGCGAGAGAGCGAGCGAGCGAGCGCGAGAGCGAGCGAGCGAGCGCGAGCGAGCGAGAGCGAGCGAGCGAGAAAGAGCGAGCGAGAAAGAGCGAGCGAGAAAGAGCGAGCGAGAAAGAGCGAGCGAGAAAGAGCGAGCGAGAAAGAGCGAGCGAGAAAGAGAGAGCGAGCGAGAAAGAGCGAGAAAGAGCGAGAAAGAGCGAGCGAGAAAGAGAGAGCGAGCGAGAAAGAGCGAGAAAGAGCGAGAAAGAGCGAGCAAGAGCGAGAAAGAGCGAGCAAGAGCGAGAAAGAGCGAGCAAGAGAGCGAGCGAGCGAGAAAGAGAGCGAGCGAGCGAGAAAGAAAGAGAGCGAGCGAGCGAGAAAGAGAGCGAGCGAGCGAGAAAGAGAGAGCGCACATGAGAGCGCAAGAGCGTGCGAGAGAGAGCGCGTGAAAAAGAAATGTAATTCAGTGAGAGTGAAAAAAAGTAATGGTGAGAGTACAGCCTTCACACTAACACGATTAGTATTTGGTCTAATCCAGAGGCCAGCAGATTAGTCACTATTAGCCTTCCAATCCTCACACTCCTGATACTGGCCCAAATACAAACTGGACACAAGAGCTCAACATCATGACTCAAAAAACCCACAACAAGTTGAGCAGCTAAAGAAAACGACAAGTAAAGCAGCAGATACCCCTCTTTCTCTGGGCTCCACTTTTTACTTTTATGCATCTATTGGTCTGCCAAGAAGAAAGAGGACCTGCAGAGGGGGTGGTACGTGGGTCAGACATGAGTCTATATTGGGCGGGGGCAGCACCTACATTGGCTCTAAAGGGAGACTGCCCCAAATTCCAGCAGGACACCCTCCTGTTGCTACGGTAATGACAACACAGCTCTGCATGTGGACCTGGCATAGTGAAGGGTGAGGGAACAGGCAAGAGTGAAGCAAGAGAGTGATATTCTGAGAAAAAATGGGGAGAAACTGGGGGAGGTGCAGTCTCGACAAATCAAGCAGGAGGTCTGCTGCAGAAAGGTAGGTTGAATTTGGGATTTGGGGTAAGAAGGTAAGCAGAAGGGCACCATGCCGTGTTCCAGATCTGCAGAGCTAAAAGCGGGTTGGTTCAAAGTGAATGCAGGATTATGCAAATCCGCAATGTCTCGGTGATCAGTATCACTGCATACTAATCCAGGGCCCCTATGAGTGCACAGCTAGGGGACCCCACTGTGCAGCCAGTAGCACTGCATCAGCTCAGCCTGATCACAGCATCTGGACACGTGTAGAGGGGAGGACCAGGATGGAGATATGGAGAGAAACGCATACAGATCTCAGGACATAGGATCCAAATGTCCCATATGTGTAACCTGTGATACACTCACTGGCCACTTCATTACATACCTTTAACCTGTATTAACCTGTAAACATTCATTTTCCATTTTATCAGCTCCACTGACACTTTGTAGTTCTACAATTACAGACTGTAGTCTTTCTGTTTCTCTGTATACTTTAATAGCCTCCTTTCCCCCTGTTCTTCAATGATAAAGATCCCCCAGGACCACCACAGAGCCAGCGGGTGGTGGGTCATTCTAAGCACTGCAGTGACACTGATGCGGTGGTGGTGGGGTGTTAGTCTTTGTTGATTTTAAACATTGTCCACTAAAGTGAAAAGTCAGAAACAGTAGCTCATCTGTTGATGCACAGTTAGTTTTGGTCATCCTCTGGGCCTCATTGGTGGTAACAAAATGCTGCCCACAGGAAGCTGTTGGATAGTTTTGGTTGGTGCACTATTTTCACTCCACCAGTGACACTGAGGTATTTAAAAACATCAGCAGCTCTGCTCTGTGGTGGTCGTGAGCAATGAAGAGTAGGCTGAAAGGAGAAACACATGGACTACAGTCTGTAATTGTAGAACTATAACGTGCAGCTATATGATCATTAAAACTGATAAAATGGACAATGAGTGAAGATTCCACTGTATCAGTGCCTAACGAAAGGGCCAGTGAGTGTATGTAACAATTTTGTAAATCACTCAAGTTAATTTCACATTAACCTGAGTAAACAAAAAGAACTTATTACCCTATTAGTTTTTTTACTTTTTTGTAAAAAGCACTTTACCTCATCAGGGCTATTTTGCCAGTCTCTATGTAACCTTTACATTTGTGTCCTGAATATAAAAACAACACAACATGAATGTATACTCACCTTTAGCACAAGTATGACCCTCCCAGCCCGGAGGACACTGGCATTCAAAGCCAGAGGGAACTTCATGACAGATCCCACCATTGGCGCAGGGGTTGGATACGCAAGCATGTTCAGCTGCAAAATATAAGTATATATTTGATTAGCTACTTACACACAAAATGGGCGGCTTAACTTTGTTCTTATAGGCAGCAGTGCAGCATTTCCTGGCATTGCTGCCACATGAAATAGAGTTTGACACTTACCTATCTCGCAGTTCTTGCCCGAGTAGCCTTCAGGACAAGCACAGTTGTACTCATTTGGCTCAGAGTTCATGCAGGTGCCTCCATTCACACAGGGGTGGTGTGTGCCACAATAGTTCAGATCTGAGTAGAGAACAACACTCATTACTCTTTGCCTACAACTCAAACTGTGGGTGGTGAAACGAGCTGGGCTCAAACACTAAGAATCTGACCCTACTGGCACTGCTGACACTTCCGAGGACATCTCTTTCTGGAGAAGGCAGCTGTTAAACCACGGGAGAGGCCCTGTGGGCTGCCGTTGTGCCTTATAAGGTATGGCCTTGCACATAAAGGCAAGCAAATAAAGAGAGGGCCAGAGGCACCTCTCGACCCTGCAGCCGCCTCACATTCCTAAGCATCTTCCAGGACGCATGCCGGGTATGGGATCAGATGTCCGAACGCCACTCCAACTACATCAATATTTAGCGTGTGGCAAGGAGCGCGTGCGCTCTATCACATGACTGTGAGCTATGCTGACAAGCTAGCCAACAAATCAACTAAACTGAAAGCACCACTACAAATGTGCTGCAACAATCATTCTGCCCTTTTATCTTTATGAGCAAATAATAAATTAGCTTATAATGAACATGATTTTCATGATTTCAAACCAAAACGCCATGTTCTATGTGGGCCGCTGTTGAAAAAGACTTTTGAAATCTTTTCAAACAAAGGGAGAGATAAAAGATGTTGTGATGACACAACTTGATATTTTAAGAAGATTAATTTCTTGGGAAATCCTGCGAAACATTTCCAGATCAAGTTGTGTGTATGTGTTCAGTGCCACATTAAAAAATTTGAATGTCATGAAAGAGTTCATAATTTAAGTTCAATTGTTCATAATTTAATAAAAAAAGTAAACTGCTATTTTAGATTCATTACACGTAAAGTGACATACATCAAGCCTTGCTGATACTGGTGATCAGTATTGATAAATTATTAGAATATTTTGAGTAAATTGCTACTCAAAGAGTATTAACATTAAAACAAAAATGTCTCGATATACGTCAGTTTATGTGTAATGAATACAAATATGTCAGTTTATCTTTTTACATTAAATTGTTAATACAAATTAGTTCTTTCATAATATTCTAATTTTTGGAGATGCAATAGTAAGACAAAATCTGAATATGGCTGTGCATGTGTTCAACTAGTACTTACCTTTATCACACAGTAGTCCACCCCAGTTCTTCTCGCAAGTACACTGCCATGGGTTTTCGCAGGTCCCATGCACGCAGCCTGGGTAGGGTACACAGTCATCACAGAACTGACCCTGCCATCCATACTTGCACCTGAAAACCACAAGAGCAGTGCAATCAGCCCAGGTGCCCATCCAAAAGCCAATGACAACTTAATGACTGCTCCACAACTGCATGCACTAACCCTGGGCTTACGGCACCATTACTGTGTCTGTAGACACCTAATCTTAGCAGAAGCAGACCTTGCAGGGCGGCAAAGGTTAAGAACACTTCCAAGCATATAAACACACGCTTCCCCCATGGGTGACTTGGTGGGAGCCAGAGGATATGTGCATGAGCGCCGGTGAGGGGTTAGCTAATCATTGGTTTACAGCAGCATTCTGCTATTCCAAGGCCAGTGGTTTTCTCTCCCTCTCGCTCCGTTTGTCTCCGTCTCAGCTGTCTTGTCATTTCTAAGCTAGCTATTTTAAGATTCTAGTCCTGTAGGACAGGCACGGCCAAACTCCAGCTCCCAGGCTGCAGACACACGTTCCCATAGCTGTACCTCAGTGAACCACAGCCAGAGATAGGAGATGCTGTCTGCATTTGTTCCATGCAACATAGAACAAATAAAAATTCATGACTGGATTTCTTAGATAGCAAAATTAAAAAGTAAACAAAAGTGTTTACAGTTAAACGTAATTGATTTGAGAGAAATTATTATTTATTTTAAAGAGTAGATCACAGCTATGCCAAAGGCCTTCATCCTAATGCGCTTCTATGTGCTTTTAGACCTGCTTTGGTGAGCTGATCAGCTGCGTTGCCCAGATACAACTTTACTACAAGCACATGAAAGAGTGTGTAGGCTGCCCAACGCGCGCAGAGAGAATCTGAAACTCGTGCCAGCTCAGAGGCATTCAGTGTTGCCAAGCGCTGCCAAACGTAAGCTTGCTCACTCCAAAGAGAAGCAACTTGGCAAGTAAAGCATTATATGCCAGGACAAGTTCACAATGATTGTGAACATGCCTCTAAAACCCATGCGTTGATACTTGCAGCCCTGTGTGTGACAGCAAGACAACCTGAATACACATTCCTGAAGACAGCTGCATTAAGTATTGAAACTTTTCAGTTCTCAAATCTGCCAATTAGTCAAACTTAATCTAATACTTTCAATATATACATACATTTTTACGTTGCTAGATTTTTGTTGTCAGTTGTATGGATTTCAGGGATTAAACAAAACCAACAAAAAGATTAAACTGTACAAATTTAAAAATGTAATGATACATATTTTTATATATAGCCAGAGTATTGATTAGGTACCAAGCATAGTGATACTACAATTGGTATCGGTATCAAAATCAAAAATATTGTATCATGACAATCATATTCCTGAATACAAGTCACTTCATTCTATACTAGTGAATCTATAAAAATGTGAACATAATTTTATCATGATTTAATTCAAGATAAATGCTCATATTGTCTACGTATTATATATTACTATATATATAGTAATATAGTAAGAACCAAGCGCCATACTGATCAAGAGTAAAACCTTCGCTCAAATGTATTTACAGGTAGCTAAATTACTAACTAGTATCTAGTACTAGTAACATGTACAGTAACTAGTATTTGCCTCTCCCATGGTAGGCATGGGACAACGGTGTTTAAGATAACATTTGTGATACCAATGGAAATTTGCTTGAATTTCAAAAATCCCCTCTCCTTCCTTCACTGACCAACTCCATGCTCTTCTGGTTTGATGACGCTACCCAGCGAAGCACATAACTAACATCCTAGCAGGTAACAAACATGTAGGCCTTGCTTGTTTACGCTGTAATGCTAACATACAGCAGAGGACCTGTGTCAACATGAAGGGTCACGGTAGGCCTTGAACTAAACCCTTACTTCTTCCACTCCTCCGTGACCAAACAGCATCCAAGCACGTAATCTCTGTTGTTCCTGAGGACGTTCAGGCCTCAAAATACTCATGCTGCTCTTTTCTCAAGAACTGCACGCTTGTCAGACTGCACAGAGGAGACTGACAACAGGGAGACCTTTAGGGGCATGGGGCAGCCAGAATACACCACTACAGGAGCAGCGGGGAAGGTCCCCCATGGCCGAGGCCTTGTCATTGAACTCAAAAAACATTCAACACTCTGTCATCACCCCAGTACGAGTTCCTGGTCTTTTATCCCTACATCTATAGACGTTTGCACTATCCACTGGAAAGCACAGATGCAGAGTGGTGAGCTTTCCTACGAGGCACAATTCAAGGCAGTTGTATGGGATTTAGAGGAGGCTCCAGGGTCTTCCTGTGGTTTAGGAAACATGGTGAGCCAAGCTCAGGCTCAGGGCAGGAAGAGGCAAGCGGGACAGTGACGCTGGAGGATTCCACTGCAAGCTCCAGCAGAGGAAGCATCACTTTCCTGTGCCCTGAGCAGAAATACTGCTTTTCTGTCCTAATACTGGCTTATCTAAGATGTTTGAAGTTCTTTTAGGACAAAATTCGTGTTTGAACATAACACTGGATTGTGGGTCAGCCACAGAGACCAAGGAACTACTAATTCCACACTAAAAATCTTGCATAGTAAAACGAACACAAAAAAAGACTTAAACTGTCACTTTATGTATGATTAATATAAAATATGACTTTAAAAAATTAACAAAGTGAACTTTCACAAAATACTATTTTTGGAGATGCACTAATAACAAACTAGCTAAAGCTTCTGTTGATTGACTGCTTCTTCATGTTGACTTCTTCTGTTAGGAGAAAAAAAAAAGTTTTGCTTTCGCTATAGTTCAACGACACCAATTCCTCTTCCAATAAATAAAAAATGAAGTCTTATTCCTTTTGTAAGAAGCCAAGTGATGTCATAACAGCTAACACTGGCTGAAAATCAGCTTTGGTGCATTGACGTGGAATTATTCCCACAGGTGTGTTTTGGTAATACATACATGTGTGAATCCTGTAATCTATACTTCATATACATGAATCATTTCTGGGAACTAATTAGACGAAGATCAGTGACTATCCACCATTTAGGTAAACCCTGCCCCCGGGCAAGCTGTCTACCCCTCATAGAGACACCACAGTCTTACATAAAGCAGTAACGACTACAAAAGCAACACATGATATAAACCCTACACAGTGCAGCTTTAAAGAGCATTGTCACTTTTCAAAAGACCTGTTTCAATTACTGCTGCCTCTCAGAGTGCGCTCTTCTTCTTTAGTGAATGCAACTTGGACACATATAAACATGGAAAAAAACAGCCTGAACAAACACTGGCTTCAGCACCCTGATTAATTAATGGTAAAGTAAACAGGTCAAAAGCCCTTATCAGCATGCACGCATATGGCCTGCTGAACTTAAGGAGCCAGATCAGCTGGGCTAAGCGAGCATGAAACCACACTCTGCCACTTACTTGCATTCCCCGGGCACTGTGCAGAATCCGTGAATCAAATTACAGCCCTGCTTACAGATAGCTAGGAAACGAGAGACGGAGAGAGAAAGGGAGAGAGAGGGACAGTGCAGAAAAAAAAGGGGGGGAGAAAAATATTGAGTCAGACATGTTTGTTTGCACTGACCCATTACAAGCACAACAAGATGCGAGAATTCATTGTGCTCTCTGGAGCACAAGACACATTCATGACCCAACGTAAAACTTGCTTGCCACCACCCACTACCTTTTCATACCATTCAGGTCAACCTAGTGATTTAGTATCTAAGGCCACATTGCTCCCTTTACTCAAAATGTCCAAAACAGCCAACCAGCTCCCCGATTGTTTATAGGAGAACCTGGTGTAAATGACACCACGTCTTGCATGAATTGAGCTAACATAGCTAATGGAAAGTGTGACTTCAGGTCTGAGGAGGTATCATTTACAGAACATCTCACTTTAGGCTGAGGAGTAAAGATTACTGGACTGTGAAACCACTGATAGTAGCAGGTGTCTTTACATGGTGGAAAAGGTCATGATTTAACAGGCTCCAACACCTACGTCCTCCTCCTTTAAATGGCCATCTCACAAGGTTATGCCAGTCAGGCTACTACCAGATTGACGAGAGGTCTACACAAGGCATGACTACACGCGTGATTTGACTTACCAGTTCGGCAATCGTGTCCCATCCAGCCCTCTAGACAGACAATATTTCCAGAAGGATCGCAGCGGTAGTGGCCGAAGTAGTCGTCGCGTGGCCGGCACTGCTTGTTGCACTTGTTGCCATAGTAGTTCTCATCACATTTGACGCGGATGCGGTACTCCAAGCGGGCAGTGGCACCGGGGTGCACGATGACCTGCCACTGGTCGCCAGGTATTGCTATGTGAGTGTGGGCATGACGTTCAATCAGCAGCTCCTCACCTGGAAGGGCAAAGAAAAACACCAGTGTCACTGTTGCCTCAGGAGAAGACACAATCAAAGACCAGCATTTTGATTGAAATTTTTAGGCCCTCAAATGGAATCAAACACTTCATTGTCCATCCTATCCACCCACACGCAGACCATGTAAGAACAAAGCTATGAACACTCCACTCAGCTCGACAAGGCAGGAACAAAAGATAGACCACCATGTCGGACAATTGCAGGGGCAGATACAATATAAAGCCATAAATCTCCAAACTGCCCTGGTGACTCAGGCTTTCCTGTCACTGCCTTCCAGACCAATTCTGACAAACCAATGCACAAAACCTCTCAAGATCTTAAAACAAATACACTCACACATGAATGACTCTAGTGCTGAAATAGAAACAGGTTTGGACTGCACCAAAGTTAAGTTAGCTTGTTATCCTCCATGGCGTTTCTCAATAGCCTGTTAAAAAGGCAGTGAGGGAGTGGTCTGACCATGACTGCTGTTACCAGGAAGAGTTGGGCAGATGGGAGTAGAGACACACACACACCTCTTCAAAGTTTAGGACTTGCTTGACTGTCAAATCACAGCTCCTGGAGCAATCACATTAACTACATTTTGCCAAGATTCTCTTGCCCTTTGCCAACTCCCAACAAAGAAAGCAATCTTTATCACAGTGTGATCAGAGACAGCAAACAATCACAGTGGAAGTAGGGGGCCTGCGATTTCCTCCGTACTGACGCTTGGACTGCATGCCCTCCCTCCTCTGCCTGCCCCCCCACACCTACCCACTCTCTGTCTCACACACACACACACACACACACCTCTCCATCCACTGACATTGTACATTGTCAGACGAATTAAGCAACGAAAACAGAAATAGCCCTGGCGCTTCCAGATAAAGAACAATGGAGCAAGCTTTGCTGGGCTGCTCTGCCCAATGTCTAAACACTGGCCCATCCAGAGCCCTTCCTGCCATGTAAACACAATGCAACGGGACCTTTCCTGAGGCCTGCAGGGCCTCATCATGCATATATACAGCATTCTAACACTATAGGGTCCAAAAACTACTAGCAGCCTAAGTAGTAATTTGTGCTATTATATGTCTGTAACTAACAAAAAGTAACAAGAGCCAGGCTTGCACAATTCTCCTGGTTGATGCAGAGTCTCTGGGCTTTCAGGCTGTACTGTAACTAGTTGATAAACAGTAGACTTTGATATTCCTTAGGAACACACTGTAGAAAGTAGTGATGTAAGAAAATAGATATGATAGAGTAACACTAGATTATGTTTTTGATACTGTATCAATTCTCAAGAACACAGTTGATTTTTAATTAAAGATTGCTGGCAGTGATTATTTCTGTGTTGTGTTTAAACTCTCTGCCTTATTACTTCGTTACATTTCCATAGTGCCTTTCTAGATACTTACAATTGGGACATTTCATCTTAACCACCATCAGCATGCACTTGGAAGATGTGATGGCAGTCAGTCTGTGTCAGAACACTCACCACACATTAGCTATTTGACAGAGAGGTGAGGAGAGACTAAGACGAGAAGTTTTGAAGATGGGGATGATTAGGCGTGGTAAACTTCATCAGTGTAACTTTATCATTTGATAATGTATGACTATTTGGATAAAAGCGTCCGCTAAATGCAATGTAATGTAATGTAATGTTGGTTAAATAAACAGGGACTTTTGCTGAAACCTGGATGACATTTATACAGTAGTGTCCCCATCACTGCACTAGTGCACTGCACACACAGAAGAAGAGTCCCTCCTCTTGTCCCCACAAACACCACTTCCATCAGCCACACAAGGTTTTCTTGAAAACCTGCTTAGCTTCAAAGGATTTACATGTGTACAGCTGCTGGCCACTAAAAAGCAGTGTAGTAATCCATCTTCAGCTATTAGGCTCTTCTAATCCATCATAAACAAGTAGTAATGCACCACTGAATAAAATTAAAGCAAATATATACAGTGAGGAAAAAGCAGTAACACACAAATAAATGATTAAAAAAATCATACATTGTGATTTCTGGATTTTTTCTTTTAGATTATGTCTCTCTCAGTGGACATGCACCTAAGATGAACATTTCAGACCCCTCCATGATTTCTAAGTGGGAGAACTTGCAAATTCACAGGGTGTTCAAGTACTTATTTTCCTCACTGTATATATGTATATAAAATATAATATAAATATATAAATCACCTTGTTTGTAGTATTGAGATATTTAATCGTATACCCTGTATCACAATACGTATTGTATCACCAGTTTCTTGCCAATACAGTGCCAAGAGATTTTTGACAGACAAAAGAATAAGTGCTGGAATGTATCCAGATTGAGGAAAGCAAGAACATCACACAGCATGCAGCAAACTCAAAGCCTTCACACTGCATACTAAACATGCACAATCAATCAGCGTTACAAAGCTCATTACAAAGCTGTGCCTGGAGAGCCCAACAATGCTGATTTTCGAAGCTGCACGGCACTGCCAAAGCCTGTGTGAGGACACACTGCAGCAAGCACTGGCAGACAGAGCCTGGCAGTGGACTCCCACTATGACAACATTATTACTGTCTGGCACAGAGCAAGAACTCAGGTTGGCTTCTCAACTGAGTGACAAATGATGCGACCGTCTCAGAACCGAGTGAGGTCTGGCCATAGAGAAGAGCACAAACCCTGAGACCACATCAATTTCCACCAATATCAGTGACAGGTTGGAGGGAGAGATTACACATGAAGATGGATCAGGCATTAGCAGCACTAGTGCTGTAAAGTTAAAAGCATTAAATGCAAAAATCTGTGTTTGTTGGTCTATAAGAGACTACCTGTGACCTGAATGCCTAATCTGATTAATCCTAACCTAATATAGCGAAGCATACATTCTGGACAGCTATGGGAATAAGGGGAGTCTGGGGTGGGAGCTAAAGATGCAGTCCAGAGAGTCTCCTCAGAGAAACTATGGCAACATCACAAAACTACTCTGCGGCTGCTAGAAAACAAATACCTCTGTAACTTCAGAAGGAGGCACCTGCTTGCCAGCTATCTTAGGCTTACATTGTTGCACGGCCCCTGCCATGCTAAAATAACACAAAGCAAGCCTGGTTTAGCAAGATCACAGTGCCTGTATCCTATCGTCTGTGTTAGCTTAGAAGATACAAATACTACAAATTTGATAATGTATGTAATCTGAACTTTATATCTTTTCAAGTAAATATTTAAAATGTAACAAGACCAATCATATTAGACATGAATGTAGTGTGATTTGACTGGATTTACATTATGCTTGTCCGGCAAAAATCACATCAGGACAATTGGGGGCAACTGAACGCTTTAAGCTGGATTGAAAAGGTGAAAAATGTTATACTAATAATGTGCTATCTAGATTTCATAAGCTATAAACTTTTCAAAGCATTATTCATAAAATCTCTCTGAAAAGGGCACCGGCCTTATGGCGATTAGTTGAGACAGAATAAAACCTAATTTGCAACTAGATTTGCAGCCTGGATTTTACCTAATCATCTATGACTGACTAGTGAGAGAAAAGTAGGCACTTCCTACAGCAACAATCCATCATTTCAGATCATTTCATCAGTCACCAAAAGGATGCTGTTTAAACAGAGTCCATTGAAACTGGATTGTGCTTTTCAACTATGAGAAGTCAGCAACTTTGGGACATTGACTATTCTTGGCCGTCGTGCTGGAGAATCCAGGAAAAGATATAGCAAACTGATAGTTTGCCACACTGGACTACGGTCCAGTGCAAATGGCCTCTCTCCAGCCAGCCCCATTGTCTAAACTCACTGCCCAGGGAGAAGATGGAGGGGAAAACAGGATGGAATGACTTCACGGTGCAAGAGAGGTGTATGTTTGCCTTTGCTGTCTTGCAGAGGCCAGGACATACAGTCATTCTACCGATCGCATCCGCACATCAAAGGCAAGCCTAGCAATTTCTTGCCAGCCAGTGTCCACCTTCTTTCGCATATGTTAAATTCCTCTGCTCGACCCCCTTCCTCCCGACAATTCCTCAAGCGAGACAAAGGCGGCGGGATCGGCAGCCGGACAGGCGAAGGAAAACAGGATACAGCTGTGGCCTGATGGCGCCCACGTTTATTCCCCAAGACTCAGTGCAGTGGAACCCCGTACGAAGGCCCTCAGGCTTCCTTACATGCTAGAACTGATTCAGCACCATACAAAGCTAACTCCAAAATAACAAAACCTAACAGCTTAGAGTCTCCAGCCAAGTTTGTAAGAAGCTCTTCATGACGGCAGTCTCTTCCAGCTTAAATCACATCAGGGGCATATTTCACAAAGCAGGATTTCTCAAATTTGCAAGATAACATAAGCTTAAAGTCGAGGTTATCCAATAGATCCAACATTCAGCAAGTGTTACTGAAGCACTTAGAGAGTATGCAGTCATTACTAAGCCAAAAGGTGTGCAAAGCACATTGTGACTGCCTACAGGTTCCAACTACTCTTCTGCCTCTTAGGAATGTTGAACTGAACTAATTAATGGAAGCAATTAACATTTTATCAACCTACCAATCACGCATTATTCAGCCCCCAGGGTTTCTAGTAAAAGCTCTCTTACAGGCAACCAAACTGGAACTGATTTGTTTCACCCACACAAGTAAATACACCTGCACCACATAGAGCCTATGGTACCCACAACTATGACTGCTGTTTATGAATCATCTAAAAATGTTCCTTTATGCAAACCACATGGTCCTTCAGTTGTTAGAAAACACAAGTCTCAACACTGTCTCGTCTTTTCAGGATGAGTCAAAAGCCATATGGTACAATGAAGCCATCCATCCTAATGGCCAAAAAACAGAAGTCTATTTTCAAAGCTTACAACCTCTTATCACTGAACCAATCATACAGTTTGTATCATGCAACACATTCAGCTTTCATCTACATAGAATAGGAAGTAATACTCACTGGTATAAGTGGTATTGTCCCAGTCCCAGGCCTCCACAATGAGTGTGAAGGATCGCTGTAGAGGAAAAAAAAACACCACAGTCAGCACAAAGTAAGTACATGATACAGTAAAAAGAGACCAAGTGAGGCTTCTGGCAGCATGATGGGGCACAAAGGTCAAGTCTCAAACATGTAACACATCCAACTGAATAGGAGACAGGGGAGAGGGAGGGACAGAGAGAGGGAGAATGAGAGCGAGAGATAAAACACCCACTATCCCTTGTATTGCAGGAAGGCAAACTCCATCATAAGAGTTTCAGGTTACAGATGCAGAGTGAGAGAGAGAGGGGAAGAGCAAGAAGAGCAGAGTGACAAAGAGAACGAGAGAGAGCGCAGACGTAAACAAATGGCATAGACCAGGCCAAATCAGCCTCTCAATATCAGTGGAGCCACAGTTCTCTCACTATCCCATTCAATCATTTTAACACACACACACACACACAGCAATTTCTGCAATTAGAAATTAATTATTATTACTATTAATTTATATTTTTTTATTATAATTGATTGGCTGAGGTGAATTAATTTTGCATAATGGGGCACCTACAAAGAACATCCAGTAAAAAATGCCTAAACGTGGCAACCAGGGTACGAGCAGGATAACAGCCTTTGTGTCCCATTATATGAAATTAATGGACTTGGCAGTGGAAACTTTGCTTTGCATTAGAATTCAGTGCTTTGGGACGAGACCCCTCAGTGGTTGTTATCCCTACAGAGTCTAGGGCTGCAGCTATCGATTATTTTAGTAATCGAGTACTCTACTGAAAAATCTATTTGATTAATCGAGTAATTGAATAAACATATTTGCTTTGTTAAAGTGTAATAAAAATACACAAGAGAAAACAAGACATTTCACTTAATAATGAATGACTTTGGTTTCCTTTTTTAGATATTTTATTATATATTGTTATATTTTTAAATTCACAACATACATTTCCAAATTGCAAACACAAATAGAAATAAATAAAACAAAATAGAATTACCACAAGTAAAAAACAAATTAAATTACTTTCAGCTTAAGATTTCTTGTAAGTATCAAAAATATAGGGCAATAATCAATAAAAAAGGCATAAACATTAGCTTTATGTTGTGCTTCTTAGGTTCTGAACATCTGAACAGGTCCATGCACGAACAGTTTCACACATTTCTGCTGCGAGTGCTTTAAACCAATAGCTCCAGGAGAATCAAGGAAAAGGCCTCTGTGTGTGTGTTTGTGTTCCTTTTAAAGGAACAATTGACTGCAATGCAGGAACGTGAGCATGTGAACATGCTCAGGGCTTAGGCTTGCCCTCTTTTTTGAAGCAATGTTACCTGCAGCTGAAAACAGACGCTTTGGTGGTGTGGATGTAGCTGGAATACACAGACACCTTGCCAGTTCTGCCAGTGTTGGATAGCGCGCTGCATTCTTTTCCTATTTGCCGTTTTCTTCGCTCTTTTCCCTCGTCGCTTCCATATTCCCGCTTCTCAACTAAACATCTCCACGCCACCTCCTCCTTCCTGTGCATGGCTGACGTAAGCGTGGTGTGCCACATTAAAAGTCATCAGTGTGAAATACCGTGCTCTGAGTTTTAAAATTAAATAAACGATTACTCGAGGCTCAGAAAATTACTCGATCACTTTTTGTAATCGAGTAACTCAAATTACTCGAGAAATCGTTTCAACCTTAGAGTGTATATTAAAAATTAGAGGGTCAGTGTGTTTAAATGTACTCCAGAAAATGAATTTCTTACCTCCCCCCCCCCC